>CABFOV010000735.1:0-19845 GCA_902141375.1 Timema poppense
TATGTATCTTGGCAATTTTATTAGTGATATTAGGTTAGGTGGGGAGTAATTGTGCAATACAAGGCATTGTATTGTTACAATAGGGCTACTTATATCTGCAATTTGTTGGGCAGTAGATATAATCCTAGTTACGTAACCTTCCATCGCCTTAAAAATTCTCTAATTTCAATCCAAAAAGGCTTCTGAAAAGTCCAAGGCGCCTTATTATTTATTCGTTTATCCTCGTAGGATTTTTTAAGATTATCTCAAGCATCTTTAGCAGTTATAGCGTTTCTAACATAAGAGTAACAAGAGGGTTTCAGCATTAAACAAAATTTAGCTCTTGCTTTATGCATATTTTTTCATTTAGTTATTTAAATTCTCTTCTGTGTCGATTTCAGGCTCTATACAACACCATAAATTTTTGTGAATCAGACACATTTCTGTAGTAATTCAAAGAAGAAGAACTAATTTATTAGTTTATTGATACATTTTATTTAAGCATATGAATGGTAGCAAGAAGGGTAAGCAACATCATAGAAGAATAAAAAACAATCATGACAGTATCCAGGATTAACATATTACAATAAATGGCACACAAGTCTTTGGCGAGTGATTATTTGTTCATTGTTTTGTCTATTTCAACACACATTTCTCTAGCGAATCTCCAATTATTATAATTTGACATACCTTTAAGCGTTTCAACAACCGGTAATCTTGCATCTTTGTCTCCCATCGTGATTAATTTTAACTTGCACCCCAGATTTAGACAAATTTCAATGTAAGAGTCCGTTTTTAAATTTTGTATACTATACACTCTGCTAGGTTAACAAATTTGAGATGAAAATCGTTTACTAAGGAAATTAAACAAACGTCGTTCACTCTAAAAATTACTCAATTACGTAAATTAAATCACGTCCTGGGTCCATGACCTGATAGAAATATAATAATTTCTTAGATTAAAACATGAGTAATTGTAAAACATTGCAACAAAGGTCTTAGTATTTTTGAAGAAAAGAGATAATAACAATAGACAAGACAAGTAAGAGATTGTCAACAGCTCTAAACATTGAATACAAAGGAACTAAAACATTCTGTAATAAAGTGTTAGCGGTGCATAAAGAACGAACACATTGTATTACAGTTCCAACAGTCTACATAAAGAGTCTCTAAAACCGTTAAATCTTAGTTTGCTTGACCATAACCCCAACTTTTAATTCAAGAAACAACTCAGTTGTCAAAATAAGGCTGAGGGGACTACGTTATAAGCTCACCACTTCCCAGAAAAATCTGTAAGTAGTGGGTATCGAACCCGGTACCTTTGGACCTGTAGCAAAAAATTCCGACCACTGGTGAACAGAAGCGGTTACACATAAAATAATTAACAAAAATATTCTATTCGAGAAAATTTAATAATATATTATATTCCATTTTAATTTACTTTTAATGGTAAACGTGAACACCCAAAAGCCCATTAAAGTTAAATGCACATTTATAATTTTCATTTGAGGTTTTATAAGCGTGTCAATTAAAATTTAGTGTACATTTCATAGTAGTTAGTTATTTATTTTATATTTATTGAAAAAAGATTTGAAAGCATGGAAAATAACTTATCAAGAAGTTGCGATGGTCTCAGAGACAAAAATTGGGGCAAGCATTCATAAAGGTTAGAAACCACTGCTGTAAATTATGTAAGATATCATTATTATTTAAATATATAGGTTTGAATAGCTTATTTCGGAGCACTCATATCACGAGCATCAGTGATGAGGTTTTACTTTCTTACATTAAATTTGCGTTACTATTCTTGCCCCCTTTTTATGATTATAGTCTTTAGCTTATTAACGAGTTGTTCAATGTAAAGTACCTTATTTTATTTTAAATACCAATAATAAAATACTAGCTAATTTGTAGATGTTGGTTGGTGAGAGTCCATTTAAAAATGTTAGAAACTGTTACTTGAAACATCCTTTCTTGTCCATCTTTTTACACTTTAGAAGATAGATACATTCCCTTACTCCCTTATCTATGGATACACTAGTGAAGACTTTTATATATGAGTGAAGATTATTTAGAGTAGTGGTCTGCGATATTTATAAACCTACCATTTACCGTACTGTTTATTATTTGTTAAAACCTGTTTAGACATCTGTGCCCATTAAGTATTATTAAACTATTATAGAAATTGTTACTTTTCAATTAAATGAACTTCAACATATTGTCCTAGCGCCAAATATTAAGTAAGCTTATGGTTGTTTTTTAGTGAATTTACAAATCTTATTGGTAATTTGTTGTGAGAAATAGTTTATTTTTCTTTTCAAAAAGGTTGAGTTTATTTATGTAATGACTTTACTTTAGGATTTTATCAAAGTCATCACATCAGTTTTGTGCGATCAGGAATCAACCTAAATAGGGGCCTATTCCACGTTGCTAATATGATTAAGATAGGCTTTAAACAAATTGAATAGCTTTAAACAAATTGAATGTTTTAACTTAATTTAATGGTGATTAAAAAAAATGTATTTTCTGAAGGTACCAAAAGAGGAAGTAGCCTAGCTAATGGGAGCAGGACATCAAAATGGTTAGATTTTATACGTTTTCCTCTTAATGGATCATTGCAATTACATTATTTCTTATCAATTAACACGACACAAATATGATATTCCTCAATTTAATTTTTTTTAACACTGCGTCTCATTACTTCTTTAGGTTTTACGCACATGCACTTTAATTATTATTATTATTATTATTAGCACCGCGTCTTACTACCCGTTCGGGTTATACGCACTTACGCTAATGTGTGATGGTAGGGTGATTGTGAGATGAAATGGAGGACCTACAGTTTAACGTGGAATCCGAACCACGGTGGAGACCTGGCATTCCTCACATTCACAAGATGTCTTGTCAGAGGTGAAGGAAGGGTTTGGTAATCAGATAAATCTGTGCCGGGACCGAGGANCTCACATTCACAAGATGTCTTGTCAGAGGTGAAGGAAGGGTTTGGTAATCAGATAAATCTTTGCCGGGACCTGGGATTGAACCCTGGCCGCCAGCATAGAAGTCTGACACCTTACCCCTAGACCACCAGGTCACCTGCAATTTAATTATTTACACTAATGTATAAGGGATGAGGACAGTTGTATTAAGAGGAATTGTACCTACATTCGTATATGGAGGAAGAGTGGATAACCATTTAGGAAAAACCTCCCTCAATAGGCCTACTCCAAACGGTATTCAAACCCCAATCAACTTGTCATTGGCAGTCTAATCTATTGTGAGAGTGACGCCTTAGACAATGTGGCCACCAAAGTAGGTCATTTTCCATTATAACAAAATCATTGAGTGTATAACTAAAAAAACTTTACATACCTTTTAATTAAAAATCAAAATAAAACTCACCAAATTCATTCAGAAGTGTTTGGCCATATTGTTCACAAAGTAAACTGTCACACCTTTTGATTACAACTGGGAATCTAATAACAAGTATATTTCAATGGCATTTGAGGTATTTTAGTGCATAATTAAAAGTAGGCCTATGTTGGAGTATAGTATTTGATATGTTTATTATGAAATTTGGCCTAACCAAACTTAACCCAACTTTTTACACATCAATACATTACAATTTTGATTGAGTTGGAATAGGCTATGTTAACACTGCACTCCTTTTAGTAAAAGTTTACCTTTTAGCCCAAGTCGACCTCGGTGGTCTTGAGGTAAGGTATTTTGCCTCAGGATCTGATGTTGATGGGTTCAAACCTAGTCAGGGTTCATGCATTTTTCTTAAGCATTAAAAATCCCTAACACAACCTTCTTCAGAGGGAAAATAAATCTGTCAGTTCGATGTTGAATGTGGCATGTAAAAGAAGCCTGGAAGATATGTGAAAATAACTATCCCAGCAAAATTGTTGGGCTCAGTCACCCTCGCTCATATACATTTTCATGTGCTGATATAATCGGCAGGTTCAGAAAGTACACGTTAAATCTATAGGTACCTCACATTAAAAAAAAAATCTCAGTAGGCCTGGTAGTTTTTTTTTCTCCGCATCTTAACATAGACCCCTTTCTAAACTAGACCTACCAACCCAACTTACAAACAACAAACTGAATACAGACACTCCAGTTAGTTGTTTATAAGTTGTAATCTAAGTTTTGCTCTAATGTTCCTAACTCTAATTAACAAATTTTTTTTTGTGGTGCAGATTGTCTACTTGAATCGTAGAAGAGATGGGGGAAGATTCCTTGCTCTCGTATCAACTGGACAATGGAACACACATTTTAATACATCGTTCCAATCCACCTACTTCAGAAGACTGGCCATTAGGATCAATAGGCAAGAGCTCAACATTGCCACTTTTATTCCTAGAAAATGGACAAATTGCCTTTAAAAATGGCAACGGTAAGTTGAAAGTTTTTTTCATTGTCATCTGTTGTTAATGATCTTTTTAGAAATTGAAGTAATTTTAGCAAAGTAAAATGATAGGTGAGAAATCAAGTTAGGGTGAGAATGTAGGAATCGGGAGAAAAGGTAAGTGTTTTTGCAGTTTTTATCTTGAAAATCTTTTAGTCAAAATAAATCAAATATCTCTTAATTAAGTTGCAAACATAGAGTTTAATTTTTCTCACATGATAACCTCAACAGTTCTTGAAAATTTGTCAAGGATGTCCTGAAATTTAATTACAACCTTTTCTTTTTATTAAAAAAGTTTGTCATCTAATACCACTATGCTCATGACAGCTATTCAATAACTGTTGAGGTCCCCATGTGTAGAAAATTAAACTCTCTGTTTGTACTTAAGCATTTTTTTTTAAACTGCAAAAACACTAACCCTTTTTCATCTTTCCTTAATCCCCACCTTAAGTTGAACATATTTTTAAAGGCCTATAGCATTAATAATCATAGAAGATCAGTAAATTCAATGCTACCGGTAAATAGGCCCTAACCTCTTTATGAACCATAAAATAATAATTACAAGATTAGGTCTACCACCATTAAAATAAAATACAGCAGATTAACTAAATTTTTTTATAACCAAGACCCAAAGTTTAATTTTTAGAAATGTTTTTGAAAACTATTCAAAATTAATTGTTCCTCTTGTGCTATGTCTATGAATAAAATTGGCAAGAAAGCAATATTAATGGTGATATCAAATAAAATTAAGACTTTTTAAAATCAATTTGTGTCAAATTGATAAAGAAGAACACACTTACCTGTAGGCCTATATGTGTTGACAGTTATTAATTTGTTTTTTACACCTTTAAATGTATTTTTTTTATATAAAACATTGGGCTGTGTTTGTTGCCAACCTAAACATATTCATACCAAACTCCAAAGTGTCAATTGGAACAAATAACTACTTTCATTTGGAAATTTTAACTTTATTTTTTTAGTATCACGTCTTACTTCCCGTTCAGGCTGTATGCCTGTGTACTAACTACTTTAATCTGCTAGGGATGATGAATGTTGAATTTATAAGAAGTGTACCTACATTTGCATTAAAAAACTCTTAACTTAGTTAGCTAGTGACTCGCTTCAGTGGCTGAATGGCCTAAGGCATTATTCACATGTTAGAATGGCCTGCTGATGACGGGGAGATTGAGGTCCAAATCTTGGTCAGGTCTATTGAGGGTGGTTTTTCCTAAATGATTTCCCACCTTCTTTTCAGGCAAATACGGGTATATTACCTCTAAAATGCTTAGTTCCTCGTACCTAGCCCCTTAGAGTAATTATCATACACGATATGCGTATAAACTGAAAAGTTAGTAAGATGTGCTGATAAAAAAATAAAATAAAAAGTTAGTAAGTAGTGCATTAACCCGATCATGAAACCTCAGCCCTTAGTATTTAAGTACTTCCTCTAATACTAACAATTTAAAAGTAAACCTATGTCATATGATTACAGAGGATACTTCTTTACATAATGATAACACAGAACTACACCAACATTCAGAAAAACATAATCAGGTAGGTAACTAGTAGGCCTCCTTTTTGGATTTCTTTTTGTTCTTCAAAATAACTTATTTTTTTGTTCATGCATATTTGTAGGAACAAAGAAAAAAAACCTTTTTTTTTCAGACAAAAATGTGGTTTTGTAGTGTTTCTAACATTTAAAAAATCACATTTGTGAATGTGATATTTTTTACTTATCTTGTATTTGTAAAAAAATGAAGATCTCATTTTTAAAACTTAAGGTTTTTTTTTATGGTAAGGTAAGTAGTCCTATTGTTGTAAAGATATTATATAAAATTGTTTTAATTGAACAGAAGGTGTGCCAATGTTATCTTTTACAGTCGACTGCTTCCATTAAACCCTATCTTTTCAAGTTGAAAACTTTTAGAATTAGGATTTATATTCAGATTAAAAATGATGCCTGAACACAGGAATTGAATCTGGAATTCTTGGCTTATAGTACAGTGCGCCAATGCTCTACCATTGAACTCTCTAGGATTTGTCCTGCGCTAAAGGTAATTCATCAATCAAAAGTTTAAGGCAGAGTCTGTGATGGAAATGTGGAGCTCATCGTCTACTTGGAGCTGCCATCATGTGATTAGCTAATCATGTACAGTTAAATACTTTATGAACAGTGGCATAAAGCCGACTACCGAGTTACTGGTGGCTGTGGATTTTATTGGTAGCATAATACCAGCCTAGGATATATAGACTGAACAGGAAGCTGGCTTCAGTAGTGCCAACTTAATGAATGGTGAAAACTTCTGTGGTTGATTAAAATTTCCCTTGATATTTTGCAATTCGATGCAAGTGGCAGGTGGGATTTGTGGATCATCAGTGTTTAAATATGGAATAGTTAATAGGTCAGGGGCGGAGAACCTTTAGACACTGAAAGGCCGCATGCCACTTTGTGGACTCTCCATAAGGCCACACACTTCAGATACAATAAATTTTGACAAAAAAGATATACTTTACCTAAATATAATTTATTGAATTTTTAATAACCCATAAACAATACTTTTTCTGTTTTAATTAACAATGACATTTTTCTATCTTTTATTATTCATAGAGGAACACTTTTTTTAACAAGAATATATATACATTATAAAATATTTGACAGAAACAGTTTATCCAATTTTCCTCAAGTTTGTTCTCCATGGATATTGGTTCATTTTTTAATCTAACTGTAGATATGTACTGTACAAACATGCTTATAGGTGTTTTTCTAGTTTTTTATAACCTTCTTAGTGCCTCCTATTACACACATAGAATTAAAAGTTTGTCTTTGTTCAGGTAATTGATGATGTAACTAACGCTCCAAGCAACGACTTGAAGGGTCAAGTAATAAAGCTAGAAAACTTTGTGGAGACTGTGACGACGGTCACGTATAAGTGCCGTAGATGTCCGTATTTGACCATGAATACAAATGAGTTGATGCATCACTTGAAGAATGGACAGTGCCAGGTATTTTATAATAACCAAACTTTAAACAGTTTAACATTATTTTAACTAACCATATATGTGGTCCACATGGCTTTGTCTTGTCACTATTATGCCAGACTGGATCACCTGCGATGGGAAAATATGGGTTTGAATCTTGGTCGGGTGTACCGATAGTGGTATTTTCTTAATGTTTTCCCCACTCTCTCTTTATGCAAATGTAGTTACATTTACTCTGCCTCTCCTGGTAATAACAATTTCTCTAGGGTATTCACTTTCCTGGTTTCTCTTACATCTATTGTTCATGTTTCTGCTCTATATGTAACTTTGGTTACACGCCCTATACAGCACTTCCTTAACTTTAAGGACACTTATCATCTCCACAAGAGGTCTCGTACACACTTGGAGAACATCTACCCCTGCTGCATCGAGGAGCAATCATGATTCTCTAGTAAATAAGAGTATCACAATTGTCTGACATAACCATAAATTGTTTCCAGCAAGCTTATGACCTGGTCAGTTTAGTAAAATGCCTCCATATTCCTCATTTTTAGCACCTTATCTTACTGCTTGTGCAGGTTATATGCATATGTACTAATTACACCAATGAGCTAAGAATGAGGAAGGTTTAATCTAGAGGAAGTGTATCTGCATTTGTATGGAGAGAGAGTAGAAAACAATTTTAGAAAAAACACCTCTGTACACCTAACCAGGATCTTCCTATCATTGGCAGACCAGTTTAACACAAAAGTGATGCCTTAAACCATGGGGCCATCGAAGGCAGGTCTTTCTTCTTTAATCGTTTCCCTTCTTCTCCTCTCACTTGCACACTTTCTTTTATCTGCTTCCCCCATCTTTCTTTTTTTAGTGTCTCCCTTGCAGTCTTTCTTACATACTTAATCACCATTATTCTCTCCTTTTCCATCCTAATAATTAATAACATATCCATATTCTCTCATCCTTGCTTCTTATACTATTTCATGTACTCCCATTCTTTCCCGGATAACTTCATTGATAATCTTGTTTCTCCTCGTGACATCTAACATGCTCCTAACAAACTTCATTCCCATGGCTTCCACTTCCCTACTCTCGTCTACATTCAATAATAATATGTTTTTGTCCAGGATGTCATCTCTCCTATTTTATCTGCTTGGTTAGACTTGATTTCTTTAAACTAATATTTTATAAGCGTAGGCCAATAAGCATTATTGTTGTATTGATTCATTGATTTAAATCTCAATCAAGATTACTTGATTCCAGGTTATGATTGGCCCTGCAAAAGTATCAAAAGATAATTTAAGTTTGGAGCCAAAGTTGCCACATGATATTACCACCGTCCAGCCTACGACAGGTCGGTGGATGTCTTATAAATATAATAAACGTATTATTGAACAAGATGGGCAAAACCCTTAACTGTTCTGCAATTAAACATTGGTTTCTGAATATTAGTTGGGAAAAATCACTGCCCAATGTGTATAATATTTGATATATGAGCCATTTTTTGTGTGGTTTTGAAAGATTCGAGAGTTGGAACAATCATGAACTAAACATCTTGAATCCAAATTTGACGTTTTAAACTCAAAATTACAATTTTACATAATCATTATAAATATTTGTTTTCTTTATCTAGAGAGTTTTGTAAAAATAATTATTTGGAATAGAGCACCTGGTTAAATCATGGTTAAAACTAGGTGGGATAGCCAGCACACATACCTTAGTGATACTCGAGTAGAAATTGTTTAGAAAGAACACTAAAAACACAAAAATATCTTGAAGGACAAGCTTTCACTGTTACAGACAGCTTCTTCAGGTTAAGATAGTAGACTAACATTCTTGGTTGGACAGTCGACCCTGCAGTTCAATCACGCGAAGCAGTCTATTCTATTAACCTGAAGAAGCTGTCTGTGACAATGGAAGCTTGTCTTTGAAATATAACATTAATACATATTATTTCTGTCATATAGTTGTTTGTCATTTAATTGAAATTTATTTTTTGTTTATCTTGAATGATGTTTTACTTTAGTGTTTGAACATGGTAAAAGAGGAAAAATTTCATACTTTGCTTTTATATCACTTGTTTTTCTATCCTAAAGAATATTGGTCATTCAATATTCATTGGCCAATTTTCTTATGAGCTGGTGTTGCCCCATGACTAACACATAAATTAGTTAGTTAATACAGCACAGACCAGACGTTGCATTGTAACTAGATTTTCTTCATCCTACTTTTAAAATGGCGGAATTGAGACCAGCGAAACTGTTTAACCATATTTAAAAAAATTATGGGAAAATAACTATTCTAAAAAATTACTTTTTTTATAAACCTGATCCCAAATTAGTTGTTTTAAAATAAAGAATGCATAAAGGCCCACTTACATAGGTTTTTTTAGTTTGAGAGTAATTATTCATATGTTTTCCCAGTTAATCAGATATTACAAGTCCCGGAAGTTTAAAGTGTGAGCTCTATTCCTCTTTTCATTGTGAAAGTAATTTTGTGTACATACCTCGTATGGTCCTGTGTTTAATCAGACGAGGAGGGTGCAAGGATGGGTGAACTGGATGCAGCACAAATCATAACAGATCAGTTGGACTCCACTCACACGGAAGATGATATCAGCACACTTTTGTTTCTTTGCGGCCAATGTAGCCAGGGTTTCCCCAACCTGGAGACATGCAAGAAACATATGATAAAGGTAAAGCCCCTTCTACAGACTTTGTATCCATTGTCCCTGGTCTTTGCCCCTTGGAAATACTATTCACATCTATACTGTCTGTATCCTTAGTCATGTGACCGTGCCAACCAATGAGATAGCTGGAAACTTCCAATAAAATTCTTTGCAAGAAAATCTTCTATAAAAAAAAAGCAGCTATCAAGTAGTCTGCTGATCAATAAATGAATCTAAAACAACTCTTTGAGAAAACATCCAGGTTATACATGAAATTTAAGTACAATCACAATCAGTACTTATATTTACAACACAATTTGAACTATCAAACTTATAATGAAGAGATAAGTGGTTTTTTTTTTCTATTTAGGCCTAACCTAACTATTCTTTCAAGTTGGCTTCCTTCAATATAAATTACTTTACATTATTGTACAGTGTTTCTACTCTGTACTATTATGCATTTCCAAGCCATTAGGCACTAATTCATTTTATTTTACAAACTTATAATTAGGAACAAATCCGTTCACTGCCATTGGTGTTTTTATTTTGATGCACACACACACACATTTACTTAACTGTGATTGGTAGTCCGTATGGACTAGTCCTTGGAAAGTTAAAGTTGAACAACTTCTATGAAATACTGACCAAGATAATGATGTGGATCAGGACTCTGTTGACAGATCAGTCTGATACTTTGGCATCAATTTCTTACGGATCACAAACTTACGGATACAGAGTATGTAAATCTTCGAAGATAGATTTGACTTTGGTGTGCACTGCCCCCTGTTATTTTATATGACTTACAAACTTAGGCCGATCATGCAGCTGCAGATCTCAGGACTTGACATATGGATACATGAATGCAGATCTAGTAACTCTTATAGCTGTCAGATAAAGCCCTTTATGTAAAAATTTGACTGTATATACACACACACACAGATTTTTTTTCTTTCAGGACCATAATTTAACTTTGGAAGATGACTCACTTCATAAAGAAAATAGTGTTGGCAACTTTCAGCACAGCAGTGAAGCTCAGACATATGTTGTTCCAAAATCGAAATCACGAGGCGATTTAGGCAAAAGAAAAAATGACAGACATCCTTTAGCTACAGAAAGGAAAGTGAGGTGAGTTGTAGCAAACTAAAAAGTATTGCAATTAAGGATGAATCGTTCTAATTCTCAAATAACTCAAACCCTTAAGGAAATTCGATAATCTATTATTTCCAGAAAATATCATATTTGTGATCTAAATGAATAGAAAATATATATATATATATATATTCCCAAATGTGCATAACCTGAACAGATAGTAAGATGCAGTGATTAAAAATAAACTTAAAATGAAGATAGTAGGGTAAGGCTTACAACACATCACACACAATATAATCCCCAAAGTACACAATTAAAGCATGACAAAACATTATAGTCATTTTAGGGACATATCAGACCCCTTTAGCAGACCAAAGTAAAGCTTGGCTCACATGTTCATCGAAACCAGAAAGCAGAATCTGCCTCAGTGGTGCAGCAATTCACACGCTGTATGTTGACCCAAGATGCATTGCATTAACGTTTTTTTAAAAAAAATCTCACAAAGGCCAACGAAGCTGTCTGTTTTCTTCTAGCTGTAGAGTTCTTGTGTTGTCAAATGCACATGCGCACTGATTTTAGATGGTTGGTTCTCCTGTGCCGAACATCTCAGGCATAATGAACAAAGTAGAGATGAGTTGAACTTTAGCGGAACAGCTTGCGCCGATAAAGCGGAAATCTCGTGATTGGCTTAGATCTTGTCACATGACCGCCTTTCTGTTCTGCGCTTGTTTTTCGGCGAACGTGTAAATCCACAGTAAAACATGACTGGGCCATATCTAAGAGGTTGATGAATGTATTAAAATAGAACCTAGTTATGTTTATAGCTCATTTCTGAACACACTAGTAGGAACTTTTAATCAGGCTAAGAAAAACCCCTTTTCATATTTTTAGGTACATTTTGGAAGAAGATACAAGAGAAAGGAATGGAAACAAATAATAAGGAACAAACTCAAATTATGTTATTTTGACCTAACGACCTGCTACTTATAGGAGTAAAAGTATCAGAGCCTAAATATTAAGTAAAAAACTATTGGTATCAATTTTTTTTTTATCAACGCGTCTCACTACCAGTTTGTGTTGTACACACATGTACTAATTTGGTTAATGTGTTAGGGATGAGGAAGGTTGAATATAGATGAAGTTAACCTTCACTTGCCATCTACACAAAGGTTTAGTGGAAAACCATTTAGGATGAAAACTCCTCCCCATTGGGATTCAAACTCTGATCTCCTTGTTATCGGTAATCCCACTTTATTGAGAGAGTGGTGTCTTAGACCATTCAACCAATGAAGTGAGTTGTAAAATATTGATATAAATAAAGTATTGATACTTTATCAAAATTCCTAAGTATATTTAAATGGTTATAGTTTTAGAAAATAAATATAAAATATGTTGATTATAGTTAAACAATTTTTTTTATAAACCCTTGATCATTGGAAGCAAATTTTCGTTTCTTTTAGGTGTGGTGTACGTTCTTGTGTGTACAAGTTCACCAGTGAAAAGATGTGTGCGTTCCACATGAATTGTCATGCGACTGATGAAAACACAAGTAAAGATTTCCAATGCGTCTCTTGTTCAGAACGGTGAGTTCAACAAATCATGTATCATATTGTTTTCTAGGTGTGTGCAAAACTTTGAAAGGCTGAAGTAAAAAGGTCAACTCTTCTTCTTCTTCTTCTGTCTCTTAAAGAAAATCTATCTTCACCGCTCAATTCCCTGACCAAGGTTTAATCCAATTGGAACACATCTGGGAGGGGTGTGAAACCTTTCCTCAACCTTCTTCCAAATATATATTACAAATTACCTCGAAAAGAGAAAAGAGAGGTTTTTCTTAAAGAACATTTAATAACGACAGTTAACCTTTACAAGTAGAAACTTAAATAACAAACAAAAAAAAATCTCACATTTTTTGGCTGCACTTTTGGCAAATGTCCTTAGATTAAGTTTTGAAAAAAATTGCAATCCTAGTTACTGATGCTATTTTATAGTGTGAAAAACAAATAAATAATATTGTAAAATTGTCCTACAGAGATAACTATGACAAAGAGCACAGCTTGAAAAACACTGCTGTAAAATATCACTGCGGCCACGTGCAACACCTCCTAATCTTCAACTCTGACTCATAAAAACAAAACAGTGTTGTCGGGCTTGAAGTAGAAAGAGATTAGTGGTATGCTCTATCAAACACAATAGTCAAGAACTGATGAAAACAAAACAGTGACAACCATCACGATAATATTCACTCATTTTTTTCTGCCACTATTTTGCCGCTAGTGCTACATTGATTTTTGTACAAATCATATTGCTGATCATCATTAACCGTTTCCAGTCTATAGCCGGCTCACTTTCCTTCCACAGTTCTTCCTCTTTTAATAATGTTCATTCTTCTCTTCTCACTCACACACTTTTTATCTGCTTCTCACATCTTTTGTTTGGTTTCTCTTGCGGGCTTTTCCCTCCAAACCTTAACTTCATTGTTCACCTTGGAATCCTATCTTTTTCTAGTCTCATTAAGTGTCCATACTATCTCATGTACTCCCTATACCCCAACGCTCACCCCTATAAGTAATCTTCATTAAAGAAATAATGTTCCCAGGTTCGATAGGTGGCACACCTGCGCCTTACACCTGTGGCATGAGCATCAAATGGACGTGGATCTGTTAACCTGCACACTGTGCAACAAGTACAGGACAGTGACCGCGGTCAAGCTTGCTAACCACATGAAGATCCACGGGGAGCTGCGTGGATACCAGTGCAGCAAATGCGGCAAAGCGTTCAAGCAGGCTTCACAGTTGCGCAACCACAGTATGATGCATCTGGACAGGAAGATGGCCGTGGTGCCACGATGGTGTGTGCTGACATTGTACATACATACATACATACATACATACATACATACCTAATCACACCGTTCCCTTATGGGGTAGGCAAGAAACTGTTCATATAGCTCAAAAAAACCCAACTCCGACTTAATATATCCTCACTTTCTCCATACTTCCCTATCCTGGAATACTCCCTTCCCTTCAACAACTTTCATACACTGAGTCATATATGCTCTTTTATTCTTGAAAATTTAATGTTTCACATTTTCACACATTTGATTGCAACATTTAACAGCATCTTACATTGCCTACCCCTTCCTTTTGATCCACACTATTCCTCTCAACATGCCCAAACCAACGTAAGACTTCTTTCCCATTGCCTTATTGGATTCCCTCTCAAACCACACTCCTTCAGCACCCATTCATTACTGACAGTCCATATGAGATTTTACACACATCTTGTTCCAACCGCACCTTGCGCTTGTGTTGTGGACATTGCTAGGAACACAAACCTGTTTAAATATGTCATGCGTGGTAGGGTTACCAACATTTTTTGAGTTTCAATAAGCTAGAAATAACTGCTGTCAGTCATTAAAGGTCTGGAGAATTAATTTATTTATTTTAGTAAACATTGAAAGGAGGCTTACACATTTACAATCCAATGTTCATAGGAAGGGCCTTATCTAGTAGCCAGAAAAGCTACTAGATCTACTTTAAAGTATCCATACATCAAGTCATGGGATCTGAGGCTGTCATATTTGATAGATATTATTAGTATGTATAAAATAACACTAATAATACTGTTTAGTTCTATCCATTTTCACTAAAAATAAAAAAATTGTTCATATTATATCTAAGTTTCTTCTAGGGGTGTGCGAGTCGGCATTTTTCACTTCAAGATGAGTAGGAGTTGAAACAAGTTTTTTTTCGAAATCAAGTTTTATAGAGCAATAGTTATAAAATAAATATTTCAAGTTGAACTTTTCTTATATATTCATGCATAAACCATAAATAAGTACAAACATATTTTTTAGAACTAAAGTTTTTGTTAAAAAATTTACTGTTACAAAAATTCAAATTTTTTAAATACATTTTATACAATTATAATTTTTTTTTTAATTAGACAAAATAAAATATTGAGGGATTCTTTTTCTTATGAAATTTTATCTTAAAATTCAATAAGATAGATTAAACTAGGAAATTTCAAGAAAAGGATTAAAAATTCTTAGTACTCATATTTTTTGAGTTTTTAAAAGATCTTAGAGTCACATTTGAGCAACTATTAAAACTCAACTTGGTCTCAAATTTTCGAGTACTCACACCCCTACCTTTCTTCTTTTTAAAAAACCTACTATACAATAAAATTATATGTATGAAATAAAGCGCACTAGGAAAATTATATTCATTAAGTCATGCTATAACTTTGAGTTAAATTATTGAAAAACACAACCTAATAGAAAACAATGTTTTAAAGTGACGTTTTCCCATATGAATCAATGCAAAGTATAAAGGTTAGGCTCTTGGCCCCCCCCTCCCCCCCCAAAATGTATATTTTTACATCTAGGCTAATATATTGTCTACTTTTCTTTGAAACTGGAGTTTTAGATGAATTACACAGTCGTTTAAATGCCATTTCTAACAGACAAAATATACTCCAATGAAACTATAAATATATAAAATATAAACACGTACTAAAAAAAATGTGCACACGCTTGAACTCAATAAATGTTTAACATAGATCAGTTTAGTACAAAAGTTTTGTTCAGTATGGGTTGAAATGGTAGTAAGGTATTTTACTTCTGCATAGGTGCTGCTGCCTTTATTCTATCGGTACTTTAAAGCAGCAGTCTCAATTATTCAATAGGTATTTTTATGTTTACAATACCTTGCTCAACAGTTTCTTGGTGGGGCAGAGCGGGGCGTGGGCCCACCTGATTCATAGTATCGCACAGGTGTGAAATGAATGGTTTGATGGTGTGAGGAGAGACTCCTGATGTGGCTCATTATACATGGTTCGGATGAAAATCGGGCGGTTAGTGCACATTTCAAACTTGGTGCACGATTCAATCCGCTGAAAAACAGCATTGTAGTTAGTTGCGGCCAATGTTAGGTAAAAAAAAAGTCACAGACTTTTGACAATATTGTAACCAAACAACGTTGTGCTGAGCAATGTTATAACAGGAATTACTAACATACAATATATACAAGAAAATTAAAATTTCAAAAATGCTCATTCCAAACTAAATTTAAATCTAAAATCTATATTTTTTTAACCTCAATTATCAAATATTGTTAAGGATTTGAAGATGTAAAAGGCCCATCTCTATTTAAATGCATCACAACAGTTTCTAATGTGCGTCAGGCCACTTCATTCTACATCGTTCTCCTCCTTTCAATGTTTATGGTGGCCACATGGTCCAAGTTTTAACTTTCGCAATGGACTGGACTACCGATGACGGGAAGATCGGGGTTCAATCTCAGTTGGTTGTACTGAGGTTTGTTTTCCTCTTAATGGTTTCACACTTTCTCATCACACAAATTCAGTTACATTTCATCTAAATTGTTCTTTAATCATTACCAGATCACTAGTAAAACAAAGTTTTTTCTATGTTAATCCAGTCATTTTATATTCTTTTCTTCTCTTTTTAATAGATCGTTTGGGATAATATTGAATTTAGACCGATAATTAAAAGTTAATATTAAACGTTTCAAACCCAAATGTAGTAAGGTGTGTGTTAAAAAAAAGTTTTATATGAAAGTTAATATTTTTACAAGCCTGGTTTTTAAAGTAATTTATAAATTAACACAATTTGAAGTCTACTCTAATAATTTTATTTTCTTCTCAAATAAGTAATTTTGTGATGTTATTTATAAGTTATGACCAAAGCGGTGTTTTTTCGCTTTGTAGTTTTGTAATGTAAAGGGTTAGAGCAGGGGCTTAGGACCTATCAAGCTCCAAACCAATTTTACACTAGAACAAACTTGTTCTCTATCTGAGCTGTAAACTAGTGCCTGTTAAAGGAAAAGCATGGACATTAAATCATTCCCTGGCACAGGCTTAGCACAGTGATTTATGCAGGTTTGGCACCCATTTTACCACTCATAAACTCTTATCCGACACATATTCACTACTCACTTATTTTCTCACTTATTACATTATTCATGGTCATAGTATAGCATTGAACTGATAGCCCCCTCTTTTAGCTTCAATATTAACTATTCAGACTGGCTTAAAGTACAGTGGTTCATTGATAGATGGCGTTACAATAACTTATTGAAATTAAATTTTGATTGGTGCACCCACCAGAGAACATTCAAGCAGACAAAGACTTTCAACGCTCTCGCCAGGGATTGGGTTAATGAATTACCATCGCCAGTTCCAAAAATAAGCCCATTAAAATTAAGCAGCTGGATTAAAACTAAAAAAAATTGTAATATTCACCAAGTATACTTTTAAATTTTACAATTATGATTTAGGTTGTATAACATTTTTTCCCCCCCGCAGGTATGCAACGCAACGTTGCAACATCTGTTCCAAGACTTATGCAGATTCCAAGTGCCTGAAGAAACACATTCAAGCTGTCCATAGCAAATTGCGACCATATGTTTGCCAGGTGCTGTGATGTGTTTAATAAACTATACCAGTTTTCCTAAACTTTCGCAGGTTGCATAACCTTTTTGGGACTATGGTCTAAACAAAGTTCCTCTTCCAAGTCTTCATAAAAAATATAGGAATCATAAATTGGCTATTTTGTAAATTATAAAAGTTAATAACAAGGGGACATTTTAACATTTTTTGTTAGTTTTAGGAGCATGCAAAGCTTTGAAATTTTGACTGATAAAATCACGGCCTTGACATTTACTAACCTTCTTCAATAAAAATATTTGCAGAAAAAATACTAAATTTAGTTCTGTTACTACCATTATAAGCTGTTGTGTTCATATAAAGAACCTGAAGAAATTTAATTGCAAATTGACAGTAACTTAACTAACAGATTATAATAAAATATGACTAACAATTACTGTGCAATCATTTTATTTTCTAAGTGATTTTAGAGTGTTAAAGTTACATAAATAAGCACAATAGTGATGGGTGCTGAAGATTAAGGGCCAGTTTCATAGTCAGACTAAGTACCATTCTGGTCTAGGTAGGTGTCGTCATGTATTTAGTAAAGCGTTGCACTTGAGGCATACTCAATCTGACTATAAAACTGGCCCGAAGATGAAATTAAATAGTGTACTAAACTCTTGTATACCAATCATTCTTTATCAATTATTTTTAATGCAGAATATATTATCATCATTTTATAAAATCAAACACCGATTCTTAAATATAATTATCTATTTAATAAATAACTTTTAAGTGATTTGGTAGGTTTGCTACGTTTGTGCCCTTTACAAGTGTTTCTTTTATTAAATCGGTCACAATTTTTGTTTTTTCTCGCATTCTTAAATTTTAAGGTGGTGTGTAAGGATCACGATCAATGAAGGGAACAGTGTGTTTGCAGTTTATATATAAAACATTTTTTTTCATTCAAAATACATTATTTTTTGGTTAAGTACAAACATAGAATTTAATTTTCTCCACACTGTGACCTCAACACTTGTTGAATATCTGTCAAAGGTGTCCTGGAATTAAATGACAACTTTTTATCTTCATTTAAATAGTTTGTCTTCTAATGCTGCTATGCTCATGACAGATATTCAAGAAATGTTGAGGTCACCATGTGAATAAATTTAAACTCTGCCTCTATTGAAGCAGTTTTTAAAATTATTTAGACCAAAATTATATTTTGCTTCAAAAACTGGCATTTTCTTGAGTTTTTTAGATCCTCACCTTAAATTCGATTCTCGATTCCAATTCCACATCAAAATCACATTAAAATATATATTTCAAAATATTATATACCATTATGTAATGTATTTACAAATAAAAAACGAAAAATTGTAAATAGCAAAAAGGAAAAAAAAACCGCTTAAAACTGGCACATTTGGTTTGCAGCAAGATCACTAGAATACAAAGGTCGTTTCGAGTACATTTACAACTTGCCTGCACTAAAGTAAAATGGCAAAAGAACTACCTGCTATGAAAAATTACCGAATTCTGAATATTTACGTTTTTTTATATACCAGAACTTTCATTTTTGGGATCTAAGAACCCCACTCTCCCTCTATGCAAATTTCGTTACAATTCTGCATCTAAATTTAACTTTATCCATCCTTAAGACACTAGCATTATTTGCACACATGCATAGAGCCCGAATAGGTATTAAGACGCGGTGCTAAAAAAAATAATCTGATTCTTTTGATACTAGTAATAAAGTGAGCAAAGTCCCTTTTTTAATTTTGAAGCAAATTCGAATAAGAAATTTGAAATATTCTCAAAGCTGAATCGAAGTTTGAACATTTTTTTGTTTATTGTTTTATGCTCAACAAAATAATATATTGTACTGAACTATATGACTTTATTCACTAAAATCCCTTAGAAAATGTTTTATTTCACAGCAGTTTATCACAATACACAATTAAATTAGCTCAGATTTTTTATATTAATATTAATTTTTAATGTGTATAACATGATATGACTCTATAAGGAAAACCTCTTTTCGCTTTATGAGGCAATTGTATTATATTTGGAAGAAGGTACAGGAAAGGTGGATAGAAACATATAAAAGGGGGACAAACACAATATGGCCTTTACAATGAAAAGAAGAACACAGTTCACACTTTACACTGCTGCCAATGGACAAAGAGGTAATGGATGTCTCTTAAAGAAAATTGATCGTCACCGCCCAATCCCCCGACCTAGGTTTCATTCTATCGGAACTCATCAGGGAGGAGTGTGTAACGCGCAACGCAACTTCCTAAAAGAGAAAACCAAAAAACAAAAGAGGAGAAAAAAA
>CABFOV010000735.1:20056-98150 GCA_902141375.1 Timema poppense
TAATGTGTATAACAGTCAGAATGGTAACAATTTAACATAAATTGAGTAATGTTTTGTTGAAGCCTCAAAATATGTTGAAGCCAAAACGTTTTTCAAAGCTTCACACACCCTACTAGTAATAATTGAAGGCATCGAATTTGAAATCTCTTTCCAGGTGTGTGGGCACGCATCTTCCCGCAAGGCCATGCTACAGATGCACCTGCGCCAGCACACGGGCGAGAAACCGTATTCGTGTCCACATTGTGAATACCGCACCGGGGATCACAACTCTCTTCGCCGGCACATCATGAGGCATTCAGGTCAGCGGCAGTACCGTTGTCTGCACTGCCCTTTCACGTCCATACAGAGCAATGCATACAAGAACCATCTGCGCA
Source organism: Timema poppense (assembly GCA_902141375.1). Lineage (NCBI taxonomy): Eukaryota > Metazoa > Arthropoda > Insecta > Phasmatodea > Timematidae > Timema > Timema poppense. The sequence continues at coordinate 20,431 of CABFOV010000735.1, forward strand.
GCCGACATGCTGGTCTCTCTGGCCTCTATGTTTGTACGCAGTGCCCCTTTGAGACCATCAGTGAAGATATTTTCCTGCTCCACGTGTCAGACCATAAGAACGGAATCATCCCGGCCGCAAGCGGTATCTCTCAAGGTACAAGTGGATTGTAACTCAAAACTTATGCTAAGGGTTTGCAAGTACTCAAATATTTGAGTTTGACTCAAGTTTTAATAATTTTTCAAACTTGACATTTTTCTACAAAACTCAAAAAAATTCATATACTTGGAATTGTTGATTTTAACTAAAAATATTTTAGTTTAATTAATGTGATTTGATTTTAAGATGTTATTTCATAGGAAATAGATCCCCTCAATGTTTCATTTTGGCTTATTAAAATAAATTAGGGACTGAACCATAGAGTCCCTAAGGATATTTGAAGATTCGAGAAAAATGCTGGATTCAAGATTTGATTTTTTTTTTCCAATATTTTGAATTGGAACTTATTTTAGAACTCTAACACTGCTTATTATTGGTTAAGTCCAAACACAGTTATAGGGAAAACTTAACTAGACCCCATGCCATTAGTTTAGCACTCAACTGAATTTATGAATGTTATGATAAATTTTATCTATCGGTTACTACTATCCAACACCTTAGCTCAGTTGGTAGCGTAATCTATCTATTGAGCTAAGGATCCTGAGTTCGAGTCCCGGCATGAAACATGTATCATTGGTGAACTGTGTGTTTAACCTTTCACAGTGATAAATTAATGACCAGGGACTTGATGTTGTACCTATTCTAGTCTTAAGCTAGATTATTCGGCAACTAAAGCTATGACAGGCCTAACAAGCTTGTAGGGGAAAATATATGGCGTGAACTGACGCAGACCATAGGCCGGAAACAGTATTGGATGTAAAAAAGTAAAGTGTGTGTGTGTGTGTGTGTGTCTGTGTGTGTCTGTGTCTGTGTGTGTGTGTGTGTGTGTGAATTTCTTAAAAGGTGTTCTGGTTTAAATTAGGAGGGAATCACCAAGGTAAGTGTGCTGGCTATCCCTCCTAATTTAAACCATGATTTAGCCTAGTGCTCTATACCACATAACCTTAAAAGGTGTTCTAACATTGTTTTGAAACATTTTAAATTCTCCATGATAGAAATAGCGATTGTTTTTCTCCAGGGGACTGTGAAGTTTTCCCAGGCAACGTTGCCGCAGCTCACCTCATATATCGCTGTTTCAACCCCAACACCCTGGGTGGCACGACCATGAAAGCCAACCTGACTGGAAACTCGACTTCGGAGGATGGTTCCACACAGACTATCACTATACAGATACCTGCTCAGAGTGACGCAGACCTTGACGACGATGACGACACAAGCCATTGCTTCCTCACCCTGCCGCAGAGTGAAGATGACGAAGGAGTTGGAGTGGATACAGGAGGTATCACCATTCCGGCAGAACAAACTGAGAACATGAGGACCAATATTATTTCCTAGTGCAGGATAATTTTTTCCCCCTTGTGATATTATGTGATAGTTTATATGTTAGTTTGCACTGATGTGATGGCCTCAGGTCTGTGGTCGATTTCGCTAAACTACCGAAAGACTTGTTTTTAGTTCAAATCTTGAAGAGGTATGTGGTGCAAAGACAAGGTAATGTCTAAGTGTACTCCCAGGCGCCAATAACTTCTACGTTCTTCGAGTCTGGCTATCTGACTGGATTGTGTGTTTACGAAGATGGAATAAAAAAGAAACTATATTCAAATTTGTAATATGACTCTTAGAAATCAATTTCGATTAATCAAATCAGTGTTTAAAAGTTAACCTTTTAGATCTAAGCAAGTTAAATATTTTTTTTTTTTGTATTTACCTTGCTATAAGTAGACATGCATGGTCCAAACAAGATAACTAGAACATTTCTATGTCGAGTGGAGTGAATCTATTACACTCAGAAAAACAAAAGCTGATATTTTAAGTATATCAATATCAAAGTAAAATTAGGACAAGTCAAATGAATTTACCAAAGTCTTGCCTCTATGCATCAAGGTGTAAATAATAATTTTTACTATTGATTAAATTGATAATTATGCCCATTAAGATATCAAGTTTGACATTCTTAGGCTAAAAACTTTATATTTCAACTAGATGAACAAAAAATATAGTGGGAAGATTAGTTTTATTTTAATGCACCTGATTAGACCAGAACTCTTTTTTTATATTTATATTATATAATACTTTATATTAAAAACAAGGTTTTATCACCAGGCGACCACCTTGTATAAGTCAGTGACTTTTCAAAGTGGAAAACAGTTGTGCCAAATTGGGCCTGATGGCCAATTTCTTGGGGAATAGATATTCTTCTCAGGCTCCTCTAACTCATCATGGCTGTGTCTTCCGAGTGAAGCCACCCACATGGGATGTGTACAGTAGCCAATTCAGGAATCGATGACCTCGTGACAGCCATCATTTCCTCTTGTCACCGATTAACTGGGAAAACCCCTCCTCCTTTACCAGCTTTCACCGGCAAGAGAAGTTGGCTCCTTCTGTAAATGCTGTATACTCACATCAGGGAATTATGACACCAAAACCCTTTTCAAGGTGATTCCTAAGATTGAGTTTTGACTCCCAGTAGGGCACCTAGGTTTAAGCCCTCTTTGAGTAAAAGTGATGCCTAGGTTGTGTCTTAGCTGTAATATACATTAGGAATTTCATATGTCACTAGATTAACACCTTATATAGGTCAGAGACTTTCCAAGGCGGAAAATCACTTGCTGTGTTAAAGTTCTGCATCCACTTATATGGGAAACAAGCGCCTCTTGCAAGGCTCCTCTGACCCACATGGCTGTGTCCTTCGAGTATAGCCACACACATTACAGTAGCCCCGTGGCTTCTTTGGTGCTGACTGACAGCTCACAGCTGACAGTTGACAGTCAACATTTAGGTATATACCTAAATTTTGACTGTCAAGAAGTGACAGCTGCTAAACACATGTTTTTGCAGATCATATGGTTCGGCATAGGGCTACATAATTTGGTCTGGTAACTTTTCAAAGCTGTCGGCTGTCACTCAGCACCAAAGAAGCCATGGGGCTACTGTATATGCCCAGCAAGCAATTTAGGAACCAAAAACTCCATACCCGCCAGCAGCCCTGCCATAACCAGATAATTGGGAACTCCCCCCTTGCCTTGGCCAGCTTCTCTCGGCAGGAGTATTTGGATCCTATTTCCGTGAGTGCTGTATTATCCATTGTATCATTGAAGAAAGTCAAAATTTAAATTTTTGATGATATAATATATAATTTAAACTATATTTTCAGGGTTTTTACTAAGCCAAGAACAGGACTCTCTGCCAGCCAACTGTCAGAGTATGGAATTATCATAAAGCTTTGAATGATGAGGGATGAAAAAGTTTGAGTTTAAAGGCATTGTATTTAGAATAAACCATTCATCTACATTTTTCATTATTTTAAGAATTGAAATATAACTTGCTCTCTTGCCAAAAATGTAGTAGCATGGCTGGGCCATGCCAATTGCCAATCCAATCGTCGCCATTTATGCCACATTCACTGAGCTGATGATTGGTATTTTGCTCACTGGTTCTTAAAACTATTCTTTTGGGGGTGGCACATGTCAAGTACTGGTGACTCATTATTGTTAGGATCTTGGCATAAAGCCTTATTGTGGATCCACACGTTCACTGAAAAACTAGTGCAGAACAAAAATGTGATTACAGGATGAGCTCTAAGCCAATCACAAGATTTCCGCCTCATCGGTGCGAGCTGTTTTGCTAATGTTAAACTCATCTCTACTTTGTCTGATCTGCCTGAGATGTTCAGCATAAGAGAATCAATAAGATCTCAGAACCAACCATCTTAAATCGGTGTGTATTTGCATTTGCTCTACAGCCAGAATCAAGCAGACAGCTTTATCGGCTTTTGTCGGTAGATTTAACTTGACCTGTTAAAGGAAAGCCTGTGTATTGATGTATTGGACTGTGCCACAACACAGCGTTATAGTTTAAAAACGGCCATCTGCAGAATGATTTAAAATATATGTGTATCCACTAGAAATTAAAATATGTTGTTAATCAGCTGTTCTAAGTTAGTGTTGCAAACTTGCAATGCATCTTGGGTCAACATACAGCATGTGGATGGCTGCACCACTAAGGCAGATTCGCTTTATATTTTCGTTGAATGTGTGAATCAAGCTTTATCCTTTTTTTCTGTTGATAGGAAGGGGTTGGAGAGGTGGGAGTGGGGTGGCTGCTGGTGGTGCTCTCTAATTAAACATTTACTTGTTTCAATAACAAGGAGATGGGAATGGGGTGGGTGTGGGAGGCTAGGGGTTGAGAGAGAAGCTGTATTGCAGTGATTGTGGGTAGGTAGGGGTTATTTTGGCAAGGTCATCCACAAGATCAACTAGCAAACAACCTGCTTCAATGGTCGAATAGTCTAAGGCATTGTCACTCTTGTTTTAGAATGGCCTTCTGATGATGGGGGGGATTGGGGTTTGAATACCGGTTGAGTTCTACTTAAGGTGGTTTTGTCCTAGCTGGTTTCCAAACTCTTTCCACGCAGATGTCGGTAGATTATCTTTAAAATGCTTCCTTCATCCCTATCCTATTAGAGTAATTATCATATATTTGTTTAACCTGAATAGTTAGTAAGACGCGGTGATTAAAAAACAAACAACAAAAATTAGTAAATGGATGGCTGAACCAAGAGAGGAAGATTCAAGGGAAATTAAAACTTGGGGAGGATTGAAGGAAAGCCTAAACTTAGCGTGAGTCAAGGTAAGTTAAAAATGAGGAAGATTGTAATGTCCTGTCGTTGTCACCCTGCGTTGGAACGCCAATTGTAGTGTCCCATGTTGTGCGCCAATTGTAATGTACTGTCGTTTTCACCTCTCGGTGGAACACCTTTTATAATGTCCTGTCGCTGTGGTTGTGCCCTTTGTTGGAACGCCATTTGTAATGTCCTGTTGTTTAGCCATACGTTGGAACGCCAATTGTAACGTACATACTCCTATCTGCTAATGCCTTACTTTGAGACGCCATTTTTAATGTACTACGTAACACTGTCGTTAATTGTTACTTTGTTGAGATGCCATTTTTAACATCACCAACCCCTCACTTGGGATGCCAATTGTAGTATCTCTACTGTTGATATTAACTGCTGCCACGTTGTGCGCCATTTGTCACATCTCACGTTGTTACTATTAATTGTACTCCACCTTATTTAAAGTTGTATGCGTGGATACTAGTTTGTAGATACTAAACTTCCTTATATTTCAGAGTATAGTTAATTTTATTTTACATGAATTTAAAGTTACAGTTCGTCAAACTTATAAACACTGAACATGATAGACATCAAATGGACAGTTTGCCCATTTATTCAAACATTATATGATGACCCTCCTAAGCACGCCTACTTCACTAGATGTCAAGCGAGGAAGCCATTAGAAGAAGAATGATGAATGTGCTTCTACAAGACTAGCATCTTGTTGAGCCGAGGAGTGTGAACCCCGTAGTTCATACTCTCGAACCCAGACCATTCTTTGCTTTCTGTCCATCGACCAATGGGGTTATTTTCTATGAGCGCACAAATTAAAAACAGACGCGGCGTCACCCTGCACTTGCTATTAAATTAATGCGTAATACAACCCGGAAACCAAACCATGCTTCTGACACGTGCAGCTAAATGAAAGAAAAAAGAAACATGGCTGTAGTCGAGAAAAGATGAGTTTACTTTATTTACTGAAAAGAAGAAATATTAATATATTTACTTTAAAATATGATCTCAAATATTAATAAAGACAGGAAAAATTGATATCATTACAAGATTTAAGACAAATTAAAACTAAATAACTATCGGAGGTTTCAAAACTACATCTTGGATTCAAGACTTGTATTTATTTCAATGTATTCATCAGTTTAAAATTAATTAGGTTATTTAAATTATGACATTTAAAGAACAAAATATATGTGTTTTTATTCTATAATTAATATATATATGCCATGATATTCTATGCACAAATTTCAAAATAGAATTCCTATATAAAATTATCACTAACCTAACTAAGAGAAAAGTGGAGTAATTTTATCTGAAACTAAATATTTTTTAAAATATGGTAGGGTCAATGATAAAAGCGAGCTATATTTAAACTAACTCCAATGTTTTAATTTGAACTTGTATAAGCAAACATACTATAGCGATCGCAATAAAAATGAGTCACATGAACAATTGGTTTCATAGTATGATTACTACATAATATTTTTAGTATCTTTGTAATATTTAAAATAACCAAATGATTGGCCTAATCAGCAACAAATAATCCGCACCGGCATGATTGGACCACCCCTCTTTTTTTTAGAATCTTATGAGACTTGAACACAGTTGTTATGCAAATGAAATCACCTATTTCCTCACTGATTTTGAATGGTTCACTTCTTAACAACCTGTGCGTATAGGAATAAAATTATTATTAGCTGTAGTTAAAAATATGTAAATTATTTTAGGTATTATAAACTATTTTATGCTCATTAAAGCATTTGCTTTTACAACTCTACTGTGTCCATTGAAAATGTAGAAAAAAAAAAGTTAAATGTTGGTTTTGTGTATTTCCCTGTAATGTGCATAGTAAAAAATATTGTTAATTCAGATTTGTTTGACCAAAAAATTTTCACAAAAAGAATTGTCCTTAAATATTTATAGTAATGTTTTTGGCTCATATACGGAGTTGTTACAAAAATTTAACTAAAAATAATTCTCAAACTCTCTTCATAGTGAAAGATTTCTAATCACAGGTCACCTAGCAACTAAGTTGAAGGGTGAAAATGACTTATTTATGCATTCATACATAATTGATTAAATATGCCCTATTCGTAGAATTGTATTTGTGTTTAATTTTGACTAGGCCTAGTATGTTTATTACATACTTGAACTTGTAGGCCTGGATAAAATTGTGCCTTTTTATTAATCAATAATCAGGCAGCAGTGTAAAGTGTGAACTTTGTTTTTTTGTTCATTTTAAAAGCCATATTGTGGTTCTGTTTATGTTTTTATATTCACCTTTTCTGTACCATCTTCCAAAAATAATAATAAATACACAATATTAGCATTAAAAATGTAACAATTTAATATGAAAAGGCAGTGGCAGCTCGTAGCTAAAATTAATTGGGGCGCTGCTCCAGAATTTTTTTTCAGGAACTTGATAAAATCTTAATCAAAAAAACCAAACTTTTTTACTTACTTTAACTTAAATTGTTACTAAGCTTGATCTATTCATTTAAAAATGAAATCCATTCTTCTTGTTTTAATTTGTGCAAAAAGTTCAATAAATTTCCCTTTGATCTTTGGATGACAATTGAGGAAATTTTTCTCCATTGAAAGTACTGCAAGCGCATTTAGTCTTTTTGTTAAATAAAACAACCGAAAAAAATGAATCAAATAGAATAGCTGGAAGCAGAATAATAATAATCTTATTCTATACTCTTTTACACTTTATCACATTCAAGAATATGGTACACGATTTTTAAACACAACACACGCTGTTCTTTCCAGTCATCAAACTATTAGCATAAAAAAACAACAACAACCAAACCGATAAAAGGTGGACTGTATATAACAATATAACAAGTGCTTACCTCTACTAAATAAGGTCCCGCGAAAATGGAGGTTTACCTTGTGGGTTAGTAAGGAAGGAATAGGGAACATGGTCGTTAATTAGTAGTGATATATTAGGGATTACTTCTAGTAACATTTCGAGCTGTCATTCAGGTAAACTTAGCTCGTGAATGCCTTATAGATAACCTCTAAAATGCTTCCTTCTTCATCCCTACCCTGTTTGTGAGGCAAGAAAAGGCTGCAGCCACATTAAAAAAAAAGAGATAACATAAAACATGTTTCAATTGTATCACAACGCACCATGCTGCAGTAGAGAGTGATAACGAGACAACCATAAGTGAACAATGCGAATGAAAACCCAAGCAGTTCCATTACGGATTGTCATACTTTGCGTTTGTGAAGGAACATTTTTGTGCCTCCTAGTATTTAGCTGCTTTTTCACATTTTAAATTTAATTTGAGTTTTCAAGATGTTTCATGTTGATACATTTATTGATTGCGTGCATGTGGGATAAACCTTTAATTTGATTCCTCAACCAAATTGAAATGATGAACTCATGGCACCACTTGCACACAGCATGACTTAGTTTGTTCCATTCCTACTCTTTGTTTTGGAAGGAAAGGATGACTTGAAGGGGTCATCCCGTCAAAATGCATCCCACAAAAACTCACAGTATGACACTGGCTTTAGAATAATCATATACAGGGTGTTTTAGTGAAAGCGTGTGAAACTTAAACAGTACATAGGGGATGCTATAATGAACATTTTGAGATAGGAAAATTGTGGTCTGCAAAGCCAGCTTAGGAGGATATAAAGCTTTCTATGATAATAAAAGTTTAAATAAGATTATTAGGGGTTTACAAATATTCAAAAAATAAAATTCGTGTCAAATTTTATTAGTTGAAATATTGTTTGAAACTCAAAAGATTTGAATATTCCGAATTTTAAATTTTATCTTGGAAATTTCTCATTTAATTAATTTGTTGAGATTTTAATATATAATTTTATATCTTAGTCCTTCAATAATTTCTTTTGCTTGGTTACAAAAATGAAACTTGTACAACTAGATTAAATTTAGTTAAAAAATTCAAATTTGTGCTATCATAACATTTTTCACAAAAAAATATTCTTAAATTTTTTATTTGCTTTGTGAATATTGTTTTATATTACTGTAACTCTAATAAAACTATGACTGTTTCAAGTCAAAATTTATTCTTTCTCAACTTTTAGTGAAAGATACCTACTTGCACACCCCTTTATATTTTGTCAAGGCCATTTAACTCCCACAAAACAGGGCTTTGGGGTCAGTACACCAACCAAACCTTTGACTCTTCTACTGCTCGACTCAAACTCCAACTATTTCAGAAATTGCTAAAGCAATAAAAAGTTTACTGTATTACTCCGATACAGATTACTTAATTTTAAGATTATTTATCATTCTGAATCTATATTTAAATACATTTGTCAATCAAAATTATAAACCTTTTTACCAAAAATAAAAATGTATAAAAGGTTAAAATGATATAGATAATATTTTGTATTGTTAAAATTTTATAATTTTCCATTTTAAAGTCATAGTCTGCACATTTTTACCGACTTCACCTCTATCTGAAATTGCTTACAACTCCACAACTCCAAGAGTATCCTTTCAAATCTCAATAATTCCTGACAGGTGCTTGTTATTGTATGTATATTCTTACTGCCCAGGTTGAGTCAGAAGTGTGTGTATCAGAGTCATTCAGAGAGCAATGCAGCGGCCAAGGGCTACTTGGAGTGTCTACGTTATATAATATCAGGCCTTCAGGGGGATGACAAACTCTGCAGAGAACTTTTACATCAAGAGGTTTGTTCACACTCATTCAAAACTTTAAATCAGTCCACTAAATATCACTACAACCATGGCATTGTTATCTCACTACTGGGACACATGAACAACAAATGAGTAGTCATTGTTTTGACGAACCCTAATTTTTAAAGGAAGCCCAGTATCAACCACCAACATTGATTGTAAGTCACTAAAATCTGGCATTATGTACAATATATTTTACTTGATTTATGAACTAAAAAGTTATCAAAAGCTCCCAACAAGACTTTCCTATAGATTGCTATATAATTTATCCACGTTATTAATGAACTAGACTAAGAATATAAAAAAACTATTGTAATATTTTTATTTCCGCCATTATGGCAACACGAGTTTCAAGTTTACAAATAACGGGCTTCTTTTGAAAATCAGATTTCCTACCGAACTAACCTAGATTAAATAGTAGCACTTCTTGCCTAAAATATAATTTGGATTTAAACTCGTGCTTTAACACCATTACAGACCTTCCTATCAGTTGCAATGCTTTTCAATAGAATATATTGTTTTGAGTCAAGTATAACATATTTTTGATAATCAAACCATATCAAAAATCCAAAATATATCGGGTCACAATTAGTCAATAATTATTAACAAAGCTTTACAGATTTTTTTTATATTGTTCTAAGAACATGTAAATAGTTACAAACTGCTTAAATATAAGATTCCTTGTTCTTTCCAGTCAATAAACTAATAGCATAAAAAACAACAACAACCAAACCGATAAAAGGTGGACTGTATATAACAATGTAACAAGTGCTTACCTCTACTAAATAATGTCCCGCGAAAAATGGAGATTTACCTTGTGGGTTAGTAAAGGAAGGAATAGGGAACAAGGTCGTTAATTCCTCGGCAACGCTCGAAGATTGGCAGTGGTTTTGGAGCAAAGAAGCCCCTTTAGGGCCTGAAGCACCGAATCACACATAAATAAGAATTTACAAAGCAAAAGTTGTGGACATCATAGCTGACACCCAACGCGAACAGAGTCCCACACTGAACTGAACACAAAAAGCAACCAACCACCTACCTTCCCCCTCCTTTCCACTCACAAACAAAAAGGAGGGAAACTCAGAATCGGCGGGAACCAAAATAACAAGGAACAATGAACATATACAAACCAATAAAAATAGGGAACTAAATCAAAATGAACTATATTACACAAACTATTCCACAGAGGCTATTTTACCATATTAAATATATACAGTTCAGAGACTGAAAATTCCTATTATATAAAAAATTGAATTTGTTAAATAAAAACTTGTGATTTCATTCTGTACCAATGTGAAATGTTCAGATAATGACAACTCTTGAGAGCATTACAAAGACACTATAAGTAATGGACAAAGAGGTAATGGATGTCTCTTAAAGAAAATTGATCGTCACCGCCCAATCCCCCGACCTAGGTTTCATTCTATCACGGCGGGAACCAAAATAACAAGGAACAATGAACACATACAAACCAATAAAAATAGGGAACTAAATCAAAATGAACTAGATTACACAAACTATTCCACAGAGGCTATTTTGCCATATTAAATATATACAGTTCAGAGACTGAACACACGCTGAATAAAAAAAAACTTCCTTCCACCATCATGCAGAGCCGGCACTGCGAGAGAAACAGTGCTTTCTCCACCTGGCAGTCCCGCCTTCCTCCCCACTCCCTCCTATGTGTGCACGCGCACAACAGTCAAACACCACATCACTGGCACTGTGAAGCGCACAGTTCCATACAAAGATTTTTGTATATTTTTTATAAACTGGGGAATGGCTATTAAAGTACTGACATTAAGCTTAAGGAATATATACTGTATTACAAAAATAAATATAGAATTAAAGAAAAAAGGACTCATTATATTAAATATTATCGATAATATCAAGTGGAAATAGGGGGTGCTGCAGTTTCGCAGTGCCTATACACGAGCCACCACTATGAAGAGGACAGGAGTGGTATAAGCAGTATTAAACCCTATGGTATGACACACTTATATTTTAGTTTTATGCATTAATAATAAAATCTAATTATTAATATATCTGTATAAGGAAAACCTCTTTTTGCTTTTTGAGGTAATTGTATTACCTTCTTCTAAATATAAAATTTAATTTTTGTAATATGAGCTTTGGTCATTTTGGTCATAAACCAGCTACAATACCAAGAGTGAAAAAGCTTTGATTTTAAACATCATTAATAATAATAATAATTCAATCACGAAAAAAACACCAAGTGTAGAAATAACATGATCTTTTGGATGACTTTTGTTTGCTGAATATCAGGATACAACAGCCAAATTCTTCGTTCGTAATGTTTTTAAACATATTGATAGTCGAGTAACCCCTTATTCATAAATATTTACCAAAGTACGTCAAGAGCTAAGTGTATTCGATCTAAAATTAGTGAAACCCCTTCACAGTAGTTCTATGATTTTCCAGATGATGTTGGTGTCCTCCATCTGTGCCCTTCCTCCATCCATCTCAAATGTAGAGTTTTATCTTGCTAAGGAAAACCACGTGAAATTAATTTCATCTTAACAGGATTATCACTTTAATCATTTATAAAATAACTATTAATGAACAGACTGATGAAATCACATGACTTTTAAACTAACTTAAATCTATAACAGACACAAAATCCATCCTCCTCTCCCTCAGCCATTAATTAATCACTTTGAAAGGGGGAAATGCATTTCATCTATGATACATTTTTCAGCTATCCCGGGAATAGAAGCAGAGATGTTTAGCTCAGTAGGCACACATGCTTCCGACTGAGCTAAGGTGTTGGAACCAGCCAAATTCTTAAGTTCTTTTAGCAGTACATTTTAGACTACTCATTCGGGTTGTATGCATAGAGTAATAATTATGCTCATGGAATAGCTATGAGGAAGAGTGGGAAACCAATAAAGGAAAAACACTTGACAGGGTTTTGAACCCTGATCTTTTTCTGACGTGTTTGACCATGGACTACATGTGAGACAAATACTTATCACAGAAAAAATAAAGCTACAAGCTTATGAAACACTTAAAAGTCTTAAATCCTAATCTCATGATTTTAGATTCCGAATATTAATATTTGAAAGATTGTTATCATAGTTGAAATGTCAAATTCAAGCAAGACTAGATTTGGATTCGATGGCATTTAATTAAAAATTCAAATTGCATAACATTTTAAAGAAATCAGCATGTATCCATTATCAATTTAAGGAAATATAAACTTGTGAATCTCCTAATATTTACAAATCTAGCCATAATTTCGACAAAGTTTTTTCCCACATTTTTCTCATTGGACTAAATTAAAATACATATATGTAAAATTTAGTTTAACATCTGATTTGAATTTGATGACACTGTTATAAAAGTTTTGATTCGATTATACTTGATTTGAACCCTTTTCATTTAAAGAAAAACTAAATTATAGTTGGTAAGCAAAGATTTGGATTCAATTTGAAATATAAAATGTTGTATTTGCAAAGAAAGTGAAGGAAAAACATGCAATACCTATTCAAATAGAGCATGCACACACAGGTGATCACAAATACATTTCTTTTTACCTTTCTGACACAATTATAAGTACTGTACTTATTAAATTGATAAACAATACTATCTGCTTCAGTGGCTGAACGGTCTAAGGCGCCACTCTTACAATAAACTAGACTGGCAATGACTGAGAGATCCGTGTTTGAATCCTAGTTGGGTGTACTGAGGGTGGTTATTCATAAATGGTTTTCCACACTTCCTCTAAATTAAACCTTCCTCATCCCTAAAATATTAGCGTAATTAGTACATGTGTGTACAACCTGAACAGATATTAAGACATGGTTCTAAACAAAAGAAATATAAAAAAAAAACAGTTAATGATAAAAGGTTGCAGTTTGGTGTTAAATCGCTTTGGTATAAGACGTCATAAATTATGACATTTGTTTGACAATGAGAAAGCCTAATGCCTAAATGATTATACAATCATGGGAAATGAAAATAAATAAGGAACAAATTTGGAAAGAATCCAATGCCAAAATGTGACTTCTTTCTTCTGGCTTATATTGTAGAAAGTCTCTCTCTCTCTCTCTCTCTCTCACACACACACACATAGTTTTTAGTTTGGCAATATTGCCTTTATCCAAAAATAGAGGGAAACAATGGATAAGATGAGAAATGAAGACTTAAGGTGGTACAGTCATGTGAGGAGATACGGGATATTGAAGTAAGGAGAGAGAAGATGTGGCGAGGCTTATGTTCCAAACAGACGCAGCTGGAAGCTGTGTATTACTTTTATTATTGTAGGGAAATAGAATGATAACAGTAGGCTATAAAGTTTTTCTTCTTTGTTCCCTTCAATCTTTCAATACAGGCAATAATGTCATAATATAAGTGTGACTACTGTAGAGGTAGAAGAAAGAAGTCACATTTGTGGGATTCTTCCAACATATTTTCCCCTTTCTCAAGGAGTGTTTTTTAATTCACTCAATCAGTTTATCTTTCCTAAATAATTAAGATATGTGTATGTTTACAAAATACACTGCACTGAGGAAATGATATTCTCACCAACAAACATCACAAAAACACTTAAATATATTTAAAAAAAATATCTACAATAGTACAAATTAAAACAATGTTTACTTTTACAGTAAGAATACATGGTTTTGTTAAAAAAATAATAGTTAGAAAGTAAAGTTACATTTTTCACCAGTTACCAATGAGTAAGTAGTCGGGGTTTTTGTAAACTGTTTTATTAAATAAAATTTAGGATAATTTAAGTTGCATTTTGTTATATATTAAAGGAGGCAGAGGAAGAAAGAAGGATATTAACAAATAAAATTAATTAAATCTACAGTAGCCTCATGGCTTCTTTGGTGCTGACTGACAGCTTTAAAAAGTTTACCAGACCAAATTACGTATCTCTACGCCGAACCAGATGATCTGAAAAAACATGTGTTTAGCAGCTGTCACTTCTGAGAGTCAAAATTTAGGTATATACCTGAATGTGACTGTCAGAAGTGAGCTGTGAGCTGTCAGTCAGCACCAAAGAAGTCATGAGGCTACTGTAGGTCGAAGGATTAAGCATTTATGATAGATTCTCTTTTATATTAAAAAGGATCTAGAATGTTCTGGAATGTTCGAGGACCATTATGTGTGGGTGATGGGGATGACTTCTGACACTATATAAGGGTGAAACGAAAAGTTTTTTAATGTGCGATAAAAGGGAGCATGAGTAATTTTACAGTTTTTCTAGCATTACATTTGTTTGGCCATTATAAATCAAATATTTCTCCAGTAGCAACATAGAGTTTAGTTTTCTGCACATTTTAAATCAATAGATCTTGAATATCTTTTAAGGATGTCCTGGAATTTTGTCAAAATTTTTTCTATTTATTTAAAAAGTTTTGACAAAACTCCAGAACATCCTTGACAGATATTCAAGATCTGTTGTTATTAGCATGTGCAGAAAACTAAACTTTACGTTGCTACTGGAGAAATATTTGATTTATTTTGTCCAAAAAAATGTAATGCTAGAAAAACTGTAAAATTACTCGCACTCCCTTCTGCCGCACCTTAACGGACGTCTTCTCTATAACATACAGAAAAAACTGCAAAGATGTACCAAAAAGAAACCCAGTGAAGCAGGTTGTCCTTAGCTAGTGAGAATATAAAAGGAAAGAAACACCAGAAAAAGATTGCAAGGGAAACCAAGAAAGAGATGGGAGTAGCAGATAACAGCTAGTTTGGGAATGAGAGGAAAATAATAGAATAAATTGAGGGAGGTAGAATGATGGAAGGATATAGGACGATATAGGCTTTTTTTTACTAAATTTACCCGGCCAGAGGCTGGAAACATTTCATAAGGATGATGATGAACTACTTCAGTATCGCTCAAAATATGTGCTTGATATTCTTCATAATTTAAATAACGATTTAGCACTGTGCTCTTTTCCAAATGAACATAGATATAATAATTTCTTGATTGGTCAATTAAGTGTTTACCTAAGGGTTATCTGTAATAATAATAATAATAATAATAATAATAATAATAATGGAATGACTGGGCTACATCATTCTGTAGCCCAGTGTGCGGAAATATTAACCAGTATTAATGTACCGTTGCCTAAGGGACACCAGAATGTACTAATCGTACAGCATTACCAAGGAGGCTCTTTCCATGTCCCAATGAGATGAGGGGATGATGATAGTGAATATGATGGGGTGGAGCGATTGAAGATCATAACCTAACTTAAGCCTAATTAACAAAACCTTGGTGACCACGAGAATTATTCCATCTTCAAGAAAAATCCACTGGCACCAGCCGGGAATTGAACCTGAGACCTTTGGTCAGCAACCACTATACAAGGCCAGTTTATAATAAAGATGTGCAAAGCTTCAAAAACTTTAACATCACTTTGAAAAAAACAAAATTACAGCTTTGACAATATTACCAGATGTTGACATTAAAATTACTTACAGCTACAATACAAATAAACAAATTTGAAGTAATTTAATATTATTAATTCATTTTCAATTTATTTGAGGTATTTAATGTGCATCTCTCGATTGTATCAGCACACGACTTAGAAACTAAATTAAATCTAGAACAGAGACACAACATTCAGTCTTACTGGCCGTTAAATCGCCACCGTGAAAGCGAAACCTCTCATTTCACGAATGACACATTTTTCGCTAATGCCAGAAATCAAACCCGGGACCCACAGCTCAGAGATACTATATATTTACTTTAATTAACATAATTTGCATTTGTTTTTTTCAAATGTAGTTTTCTCCTCTTGTTCTCGTCTCTCCGATTTTTTTTGTAGTCTAACCTGGAATTAAAAAAGTGGTTCTCTCACATCCATAAAAAAAAATTATTTGTGGTCAGTGGTAATAATACTCATTAGTAGTATTATTTCATTGATACAACCTATGTAAAGTGACAGGTACAGATCAGATGACTTTATGTACAAACATATGAAAAGGGTTTTAGTAACTTTTATATCTGTTAAAGTTTGACACCTTAGCTCAGTTGGTAACATGTATATTTACTGAGCTAAAGGTCCCGGATTCGATTCCTGGCATGACCAAAAAATGTATCATTGGTGAAATGTGGATTTTCTCTTTCACAGTAATGAATCAACGGCTGAGGGAGTGGCTGTAGTGTCTGTTCTAGATTTAAGTTTGTTTATAAGTTGTATACTGAGATAATCAGTAAGTAATTCAAAAGTGCATGTTAAACACTTCAAATAAATGAAAGAATGGTCCGACATAATCCACTTTACTGGTGCTGTCCTTAGCTCAGTTTACTGTTGCCCAAGTCAAGGTCAGTGACAGCGGTGTATAAATATAACTGTTAGATCTAAACGTATCCCTCTCCCTCAACCCTATTGAAATAGCATGTACACCTTTTTTATGCTTAGTCTGACACATGGCGTGCATGATGTCATTGTTATCGTTGTTGGTTTTTAAGCATCATTGTTAGTAGAAAACTTTCATCTGAACAGCAAGTGTTCCTTTTACAAAAATTGGTGCCAATACGATCATGGGTTTTCAGTAGTAAAAACAGATTTTGAATAACATTTTCATGATATTCAACCTCCAACTCGCCAAGCAATTTATAACCTTAACAAGAGGTTTGAGCGGAGAGGTTCAGTAGCCGATTTACTGAGCTCTGGATGTCCTATGTCAATTTGCACAACTGAAAATCTGCATATTGTGGCAGAAACTCTCATTAAGTCACCACAAAAATGAGAATGAAACCATGCATGGCTATGCTACTACAAGCCTTGCACGAAGACGATCCAGACAGGCCCCTTCAATTCTGTGAGTACACAATTCGAAACACGGTGAATCCTAAATTCTATTAACTTATCTTGAAGGCCAATAAAGCAACTTAATTAAATTGACGTATTAATAGGCACAACTGTGTTTACTGGGCAATTGAAAATCCACATGCCATCATCAATTAGGAATTAAATGTACTAGGTGTCACAGTTTGGGCAGGAATAATTGGACCCTATTTTTTGCCGGAAGAGTGACCTTGACTAACTACCTGGAAATGTGTCATGAAGTAATCATCGAATTGGAGAACAGGCCTATTTTTGAAAACAGGAGGGACAGGATCATCTGACAAGATAAGAGCTCCCCCGCACTTTGCACTTATTGTCTGTAACTTTTTAAATGAGCACTTTGGTGAGTGGATAGGTAGAAGAGGAACCAATGAGTGACCAGCAAGATCTCCTGATTTAACCCCCCGCGACTTTGCCATGCGGGGAATAATGAAAACTATGTTTTTTTATGTGAAACTGTATGATTTGGGCCATTTGAAAGCAGTTATAAAACTTAAAGTTTCAATAAATATTTGATTCAGAATTGTGTGAAAGAATCTGTAAATCTGTATCAGATATATGTTTTAAGTGCATCGAAAACAATGGTAGTCACTTTGCGCAGTTATTATTATTATTATTACTTGTTCAGGTTATATGCTGAGCAGTTATTATAACATGTAAATTAAATTTTTATATATTTAAGATAAAATAGGATCTCCTGCAGTTTCGGTAAAGCGAATTATGCTGAAATCTGTAGTTGTTAAAAAAGTTCCTTTCCATCAAAATGGGATTTTAGTCATGGTCAACCCCATCATTCAATTAAATTTAATTTAATTAAACAAGTACTTTACTTTATGTTAGGAGTCTGTGAGCTCAAGTTTTTTAATTTGAGCCCATCTCGAGCTTGGGTTGATTAATAAATTTAACTTTATTATGTTAATTAGAAAACAAATATGTATTAATATTTTATTTACTTTTTTGGATGAGATAAGAGGCAGATATTTGAGATAAAATATATTTTATACATGTTTTTAGATGATAAAAAAAATAAACCCATAGTAAATTATAGAATTAACTTTTAAATATACTATAATAGTAATAGAAACATTAATTTTGATACAATTCAATCTTGTCTAGTGCAGGCCTGTCCAAATGGTGACATTCAGCAGCATATATTTTTGCAGCCCATGGTGCATTAAAAAAATTAAAAATAAATAAATAAATAATGGCATCCATGAGTTCTTTCAAACACGATAAAACCTAAATTGTGTAAAATTTATTATATGTATTATTTGTTGTACTGTACTATATGTTTCAATCAATATAAAACATTTAATGTAATATATTAACTAAAAAAAAAACCCATTATTGATACTGTATAGACCTAATTTCCATGTGTGCGGCCTAGCACATTGTCTCAGAATATAAATGGTCCCTTAGATAACTTCAAGTTGGACAGTTTTAATAT
The DNA here is from genome assembly GCA_902141375.1 of Timema poppense. Taxonomy (NCBI): domain Eukaryota; kingdom Metazoa; phylum Arthropoda; class Insecta; order Phasmatodea; family Timematidae; genus Timema; species Timema poppense. Next base: position 39,162 of record CABFOV010000735.1, read on the forward strand.
AGAGTATAGCTGTTCACTTTGTGCTGACCTCTTACCAGAGAGTAAGAACATCAATCATTTTTAAGATGTATATAGTACATTTTGGCATTAAGTTGTACATGATACTATCTTGCAATAAGATTATTTGTATGCTAACAGTCCTACAGAGAGGTGCCTTTTTATTCTTCTTTATCTATTCTTAATACCCTTCTTAATTTAACACTGCAGTTGATGCCTTGACACTCCAATTGCCATCTGCATACCACCTTTTGGTCAGGTGGTTCTTTACAATCTACAATGCCCTTCCTCCCTTCAAATAGTTCATTAATTCACAAACCACAAAAAAAGAAGAGTAAACATTGAATTGAGTCATTCATCATCGGACAGACAATGCAAGGCAAAGAAACAACCCTTGTCAAGAAGAATTTGGTCGATCTAGATCCTAAGCTCTAGTAGCTATACCCTGATTTTGGTTGGAAGAACAAGTGAGGAAAAATCAAACATATTTATTTGTAGCCAAAATGTATAACATTTTGCTGTATCATTTATACTATTCTATAGGTATTGATATTATCTATCAAAAGTGATAGCTGTCTATCACATGGATTGATGTATGAATATATGAAAATTGTTTTAGTAACTAACTTTTACTGTTCTTCCTACCAAAATCATACTATATTTCAGGCTTTGCTCGAAAAAACTGAATTATTATTATTTTTTGTTGTAATGCATCTATTATTACATTTATATTATGTTCAGTTAAGTGCTAAGCAAATAGTCTGGGGTCTGGTTGTCAAGTTGGTCCTATTTATTATGTTGAGGTTGAACCATCAATAAACAGTATTAAAACACATTTCAACTATAAATTTAATTTTGTTTATTTAATCTCAAATCTTTACTTATATGACGGACCCATCTTCTAGAACAGTGGTTCTGAAACTTTTTTGCTCGCAGATTCCTTTTGGCTTTGTAAGATATCCACGGATTCTCACACCCTTACTTGCATAAAATACAATGTGTATGGATGATTGCTAGCTAAAATTTAAAAATTATATTAAAATATAAATTATACATGCAATAGTATACTAAGTAAACATTCAATCTTACTTTATAGTGTACTAGTGTGAAACATGGTGATGTTTCTTCGTCTCACAAAGTCCTTTAAATTAGTGAGAAATTGTAGACAGCTGACTTCTCATGCCGAGTGCAATGTCCAGTCTGCAACTATATTTAGATTTTGTTGCTGCATACTTTGAAAATCTAGCTTCGCACAGATAAGTTATTGGAAACGAAAGAAATTTAAGCACTGCACATTTATACATCGGTGAAAATTCTTGAAGAAAACTGCACCAGAATTCAATCAGAGGAACTTCACTGAATTTCTGTTTCAAACCAGTATCAGATGTAATATCCATCAAACACTCGTGATTTTGCACAGACATTGCATCCGGTTTCTATGAAGCAAAGTATGGATTTCGTACCAAGTCATCATTAACTGTAGAAGATGGAAAGTATTTCTTAATCGCTTGTTGCAAACCATTTAACTGTTGGAGTTATGCTACTATTAATAGTTTCTTCTAGGCTAGATTTTGTTTCTATCAAGAAGTCATTCAAAGTTTGAAAGCATTCATACTATTTTTTTCTTCAAAATATCTCTTCCAAAATTCAAGGTTTTGATCAAAAGACGCTATTCTGCCCCTTGTAAATACCGACACACTCTTTCCTTGACATAAAATATTTAGTTAATTAATTCTTATAAAAATGTCCGCTAAGTAAGACAATTTCTGAAGCCAAGTGATATTCACCAAACAGGAAGAAAGATCAATAAAAAAAAAGAATAAATTTCAGAGCGTATCTCAAAACTCTTCACAAGAACCTTTCCCCTAGACATACATCTTATTTCTGTGTGAAGTAGCAGTGTTGTATGTTCCCTCCCTATTCCTTCGCAATTAATTTAAACATTCTGGCATTAAGTGGCCTTGATTTAATGTGGTTCACTATCTTTACAGCATTATCTAAAACAATTTAAGGTCTCTTTCCATAGTTTTGGAAAAAGCACTTGTCTATGGAGCACACAGTGAATATTCGAACAAGACGGTGCCAACTCTTTGATACGTGCCACGACCCCTGTCGTTTTACCTGTCATTGCTATGGTTCCGTGCACACATCAACACACTTTTCCACACTTATATCGTGTTCTCTCGTGTAACTATTAATTACTTTGAAGACTTATTTTCCAGTCGTATGACTTTCAAAAGATTTAGAGAGCAACAAATCCTCCTCATTTATGTTTTGAAACAAGTAACACACAGATACAATTAATAGTGCTAGCCCTGACACATCTGTTGATTCGTCAAGTTGCAACGAAAAAGCAATACTAAATTTAAGTTGAGACACCAGTTATTTTTCTATATCTGTTGAGATATTTTGAATGTGACATTTAACAGTATTAGTAGATAACTGAATTGTTTCAAGTTCCTTTTTTGATTGCTCATCAAGCACACAAGCTACCATTTCAATCGCACAAGGCTTAATTAGGGTTTCAGAGAAAGTATGGGCTTCTCCTGCAAGCACAATATGGTATACTCCATTCACGGTAGGAATTACTCTCTGAAAGGTCTTTTTTCCTACAAATATCCTACTATATAATAGGTTTCTGATAGGGAAAAGGGCCTTTCAGAAAACAATTCCTACGCTGAACAGACTTTAACTCACTCTGTAAACGGCCTCGGTAGAACTTTTATTGTAAGTTTTTGAACTTTTCACCCTAAGACTCTGATAGTTTGTTAATGCACCAAGTTTACGCTTGAAAAAAAATAACATCTTTGTCCTTATATTCAGGGTGATTAATGTCATGATGTCTACGAATTTTGGCAGGTACATAGAACTGTTTGCACAAGATGCATAGTACATCAGGGGCAGTTTACTCACCTGTATACATAAAACCCAAAGAGGGTTGCTAGTTCTGAGAAATATACAGCTATGTGAAAGCAAATATGGGAAAAAGAGGGAAGGAAATAACAATTTGACAGTAAAGATATATATATATATGATTTAGAATATCTAGCTAAATATTATAAATCATGAACTAAACATATAGTCAATTAAATAAGTTTAGCGATTATTTCTCTCAAAAGATTATTGCTTTAAAAAAATGGCACGGAACTCCTCACAGACTTTCTCGCTTTATTGTTTGAAAATGGAGATATTTACTCAAAACTCGTAATATATGTGAAACGAAATAATATACACTAGCAAACCCAAGCATAAATTGCACTATACTTATGTAAAACTTTTTTTTTTGTCCCGGTTTTAAATTTTATAATTTTGTTTTTAAAGAATTAATGACCTAACTTGTATGTTTGGACCGATAGAAAAGATAAATGTTGGGTCCACAAGGGTCAACACTTTGTGTTAAAATTTCAACTTCTGGTGAAAATTTTTGACATTTTATTAGGTGTTGCAAATCTTCATGCCATAGCATTGCTATTAAATTCCTCATTTATAAATTTTGACCAATAAAAATGTAAATATTGACTATTGAGTCTAAAATGGGTATAGTTCATTGTTGTACAAACATTTATCCTAAGAGGTTTAAGGAAAAACAACATAAAATTTAAGAGACTTAATTATATTTATTACTCTATGGCATGGAAGAATCATTACATTAAAAATTTACTATCACTTTAAAACTAAAGCTCACAAAATTGTATTAATATATTTGCCAATATCTCAGAAACTGTTGGATTAATAAAAATATATTTCATATACAAGTTTTTTTAATTTTTAATAGTACTACAATTTTGGAATGATAAGTAATTTGGTATCTCAAATAGTTGTGGAGATACGGAAGTTTATGCTTCTGTAAAGTAACCTAAAATTAATTTTCATGGAAAAATCTTGAGTTTGATTTTTTTTTGACGATCACTATATTTTCTTTACCTGTAAGATAGCGGGAAAGTAATAATGAAAATATCGATTATAGAAGTTAATCTGCGGATCCCCTGAGCATTGTTTATGGAACCCTTGGGATCCACGGAGCAGAGCTTGGGTACCACTGTTTTAGAATATTAAAAAAATATATCTTAGGAAGTAATGAAGGAAGCTAAAGGTTGAAACAATGTTTTAATTTTAGGTTACCTTATTTGTGATGAATCAGGATTTAAAATTTATTTAGCAAGGGAGGTATTTTAAATTTATAAATACAATATCAGAAACAAACAATCAAATAAGTGTATTTGTGTTGAGTGGCTTGATTAAACTCGCACTTATACCTATCCATGCCCGAATCACGAAAGGGAAAGGGTCTTAGCATGGGGGAACAGTTCCACAACAACTTTTTCCAACTCCAAGTTTTGCGCCATCTCATTCTTCATCAGCAGGCTGTGAGCCCGCTTCATGTGAGTCTTTAGGTTTCCCTTTTGTGTGAAACCCATCTCGCAATACTGACATTTGAAAGGACGATCCCCAAAGTGGCTCTTTACGTGTGTGTTCAGGGCGCTCTTCTGGTTGAATGTCTTGCTGCACAGCAAGCAGGCAAAAGGACGCTCTCCCGTGTGGATGCGAATATGGCGTTCGAGCTGTGATGGCTTGTTGAAGGCCTTGCCGCACGACCCACAGCGGCATACCGAAGAACTCACATAGCTGGTTTCACTTTTGCTGGACACGGGTACCAGAGAACCGTCCATCACTTGGAAACGTGTGAATTTTAATTGGGACTCTCCGGTCTCTGAGTCTTTCTCAAGTTCTGGGTTCGGTTCTTCTGCTAACCTGAAGATTGCCCCGTTACTGATGACGTCCGACGGTTGTATGCTGATGATCTGCCCGTTTGAATCCGTATGGATTTCAAAACTCATCTCCTGGTCATGATCAGTGATATCATCCGGCTGTAGCTCTTCACCCTGAAATACAATGTTCGAAACCTGCAATTGTTGGAGGAAAACATCGAGAGGTTGCAATGTTTGAGGAATGATAATTCCATTGTTCTCCCCAGTTGACAACGAAAGACCATTGGATAATTGCAGCTGAAAGTTCTCCACTGTAGAGCCTTCTTCTAGAAGTGTTTCTTCCACCGGTATGAGTTCAAGACTAGAGTCGAGTGCCAACTCGGTGACCTCTTCACTGGCTCCTTCAAACGTGACCCCTGTTTCCGAATCTAGTGGCGTTTCATCGGTGGCGGCGTTATTCTCGGTAGGGATGGCAATAGGATCTTCTTCTTGTGAAGTCATTAACATCTGTATGACATTTCTTCGTCGAGCACGCCTCTTGATGTTAGTTTGCTTGCCTGATCCGGTCACTTCCTTGACGTGGGAAATTAGGTGGGCCTTGCGATGTCCTGATGTTCGAAACAGGCTCTCGCACAATGGACACTTAAATGGTTTTGCCCCTGTCAAAAAAATAAATAATATTTTAGTCAATAATGTGAAAATAATTATCAAATCAAATAGTTTGACAAGTGAAAACTATGAAACCTTCTAGGGGTGTGAAACTTCAAAAAGTTTGACTTTGCTTTAGAGTCCTCAACTTCAACTTAGATTGGAAAGTTAAACTCTGGCTTCCACAAATATGAAGATTCAACAATAAAAATACTCAATTAATGTTAAAATATTGCTATTCGAAGTTGTTATTCACATTATAAATCAATATTCATAAGGAAAAATGTGATATGATTGAATTTTGTATTTGTGATGATAACTTTATCAATAAAAGTAAATTGAAATATTACAGTTTGTGCAATATAGCATTTCCAAGTAATTTTACTGCATAAAGTTATATAATTAATCACATGAAACTAACATTAAAGAGTTGGACAGAATCCGACGCTTGAATTTACCTTTGAGCACCTAATCTTGAATATGACTCTTGGAAAATATTATGAACAAAAAAGGAAATAAAAATATAATAGAAATATAATAGAAAAATAGAAAATACAAATGGTAGCTAGATGTTAACATCCTTAAATAAATATTTAAACTTAGATCTAAGAATATTTAATATTTTATTGGATTCAAGTTTGCTTCAAATTGAAATGGTGGACTTAGCATCTCCCTAATAATAATGAATGAGATAGTAGGCATATTCCTCACCTGTATGGAGTCTCATGTGGACCTTGAGACTGCCCTTGGTGGCAAACATACACCCACACACGTGGCACTCAAACCTCTTAAGACCCTCGTGCGTCTTGAGATGACTGTCCAGTGTCGACTTGACCGTGAAACACTTGCTGCAGTGCTGGCACTTGTATGGTCGCTCGCCAGTATGGATGCGGACATGGCGAACCAGGTCCGAGGGTTTGCGGAAACTCTTGGGGCAGTACTCGCATTGGTGTGCATAGAGGGGCTCCATTTGGAACTTTTCTTCAGGGTCCTGAGCCATCATAAACATACTTTATTAAGAAAGAACTAGAGAGAGGTTGAATATACTATTTTAAAATCTGAATCTTGGGAAAAATTTACAAACATAAGAGATGACGGAAATATAAACTAGTAATCAGAGGTGAGAGAGCAGGTAATTTTTGACTTTGAATAAGTTTAAATGAAAACATGAGTTTTTTTAGTTTCAGTTACAAAACTAATATTTGTAATATAATTATTTAAAGTTGAATTTCTGTACTAGATCCTTTTATAAATCATAAGTACAAAAAAAACACAAAAAAAAACACACACACACACATATATATATTAAAACTACAACAACATAAATCTAAGTTATTAAATATATTTGATATAGTTGTATTTTTTTTATTCAAAAATACTAGAGGAACTATTTAAGCACTCTTATTTGCTATGAAATCATATTTTAAAACAATATATGATTAATTAAACTCAGAATTTTAGATAAAAAAAATTGTGGTTAAAATTAGGAGGGATAGCCAGCACACTTACCTAGGTGATACTGGAGTAGAAATTGTTTAGATATAACACTAAAAAACACATAAAACACATTTTTAAGGACAAGTGTCCTGACAGCGAAAGCTTGTCCTTAAAAATGTGTTTTATGTGTTATATCTAAACAATTTCTACTCCAGTATCACCTATGTAAGTGTGCTGGCTATCCCTCCTAATCTAAACCATGATTTAGCCTAGTGCTCTATACCAGATAAAAAATTGAAAATTCTGCATACTCAAATTTTTCAAGTTTTGTAAAAATCATCAAGTCTAGCTCTGGCAGCTACTAAAACTCAACTCAAACTTTCGTTCATCATTCCCATTCTTTAACAGAAGAGCATAAAACGCCTGTATTTGTCCATTATGTTATTTGTTCTTTTTACATGTTCATATATGTGTTCTACTATTTTTTACCAGTTTCCTTTCGCTACAGTTTGTGCTTTTTGGTTTCCTCTTTTAGGAAGTTGTGTTGCATAATTCACCTGGATCAGAGGGGATTGGGCAGTAACGAGTGATTTTCTTCAAGAGGCAGCCATTACTGATTTATCCATTGTGAATAGTGAACTGTGTTCTTCTTTTCATAGTAAAATCCATATTGTGTTAGTTCCTACAATTTATTCCAAATATATATAACAATTCAATCATTTTTTTAGATCTGATATTTTCTTGAATTCAAGGGTTCAAGGATAGAAGCTCAAGTTCTAAGTTTTATTAAACTTCAATAAGTTGCAAGCCTAGGTGTTAAGAACTTAACAAACATAATTTTGAGACTAGGAGGAGGTGAGGAGAGAAAAATAGAAATGATTATAGGAGGAAGGATAAAGGAAGATGGAGACCTTTTATTACTTGCTTCAGACTCCACAGCCCTAGTCTGTAATTACCTTAACCTCCGAGATGCGATCCCTTTCTGCGGCCGACAGAATAAGCACCTCTTCCGAGAGGGTAGCAGCCAACGTGATTGGTTGTTGTGCCAAGACCTCCGTCTCTTCCACTGTGAGTCTTATGACCTGCTTGCGCCGAGTACGATGCGCTGGGCGGTGCTGTACCATGAGTTCCCCGCTCTCCTTGCACTGCTGCGGGTCGTGCTGTTTGATATGGATGTGCAGCTGCACCTCTGTGCGGAACAGTTCTCCACACACGCTGCATTTGAATGGCCTGAAAAATTGAGTGCACATGCATCCATGGAGTCAGTAGTCAATCATGAGTTTCCAATGGCTGGTCCTTTTCGTAACTTATTTTATTCCACTAAATAATAAAGTAATATCAAAAGAGGTGCAGTATATAAAAATATGTTAGTGCTAAAATTGTTGCATTACTAACTGATTAACCTGAAACTTTAAAATGTGCAGGATAAGGAAACCACTTGGTGTATTATGTGTGAAATGTCTCACCTCTCATCACTGTGCACTCTCGAATGTCTATTGAGGTCATGGATGGTCGTAAACTTGGCTCCACACACGCTGCACACATTCTTCTTCTCTCCCGAATGAGATCTCATGTGCATCTGTAAACATATACCCCTTTAGACCAGGAGAACAAATTGCCATGGCATTGTTTTATGTATTTAGAAGAAGGTACAGGAAAGGTGGATAGAAACATATAAAAGGGACAAACAATACGGCTTTTACAATGAAAAGAATACAGTTCACACTTTACAATGATGCCAATGGACAAAGAGGTAATGGTTGCCTCTTAAAGAAAATCGATCGTCATCGCTCAATCCCTCAACCTAGGTTTCATTCTATCGGAACTCGTCAGGGAGGAGTGTGAAATGTGTAACACAACTTCCTAAAAGAGGAAACCAAAAACAAAACACAAAAAGGAGAAAATGGAAAATTGTAAAGAGTGATAGGACACATAGAGAAAGGAACATGTAAAAGGTGTTACACAAAGGACAAACACAGGAAAAGGACATTGGATGCAAATATATAATATATCTCTCTAAGGAAAACAACCTTTCATTTATGAGGATTTCCTTATAGAGATATTATGTACTAAATAAAGTGCTTGGAGCAAAAACAATTGGTAATAAATAAAATGATGGAATATTAGGAAAATGGTAGAGCACAAATAAAAGTAAAAACACTAACACATATTTACACAGACATCAATATTTCTATGCTATTATAACATCTTCCTCACAAAGTAGTAGTAATTAGACTAAACAGGCATTGTAAATGATCGTAAAAGTTCATCATTATCAGGCTATCACAATTAATAATAAAAAGGCTAAAAGACGGATGAACCTGAAGAAGGTTTTTAAAAGATCTAAAAAATAGCCTTTTATTATGGTGCTAAAGTACTCAGATTTTGAGCTTCGAGCCAAGTTCTTCAATAAAGTTCAGGATTGAAAGTTTTGTAGGCTCATTATTTTTGTGCTTCCTGTTTATGTGTGTACAAATATAATTTTAAAACGTAATGGTAGGTCTAGACTATTTAATTTATATAGTGGTAGTTTCACTTATAAATTATTCGGTAACTTAACAATTTGGCAAAATTAATATAAAATTTCACATTAATAATGTACTAGAGCTCTAAAACTACTTTCTACTGGTAAAAATATTCAATATATTGTCATCCATCTTGAATTATCTTCGATTGAAGTTGCGTTGCCATGAAAAGGCAATGAAAATAAGAATAGCTTAGTAGATTATGTGATTAAATAATAATTATTTTTACTATCTTTACATTGTACTTTCTAAAATTATAATTTCAATCAAATTAAAAATATAACATTAGTAGTAAATATTGAATGTTTTCAAACTTGTATTAATATGTTCAACTTCAAAACTAACATTAGTTATTATTAGTTAAAGAATTATGTGTTCATTGTTGTCCAACATTGCAATGGACATTTTGACAAACATTTAAATTTAAAAAAGTAGAAACCTTTACTATTTCATATTGTCTATTGTATCTCAACAAGGAAAACCTTTTTTCACATTATGAGGTAACTGTATTATATTTGGAAGAAGGTACAGCAAAGGTCTGGTAAAAATAATTATTTTAAACATTTCATTTTTCATTTTTTAAAGTAAGTAGATGCCCGATTATTACAGTAAGGACTAATAAATGAAATATGAAACATTTCAAATTTCTTAAGGCTTATGATTCTGACGTTTTCTTATAGGCTAAGTAAAGTTATAAATGTATATTTTGGTGAATATTAGCTCATTAAAACATATATTTTATAATATCTTCCTATGATTGTTAGTGTAATTTTAATTTATTTAATTATTTTTTCTACTATATTTTTATGTGAGTGTTGTTAGATTTATACTGTGATTTTTTTAAGTGTTATTTCTAATTTAAAAATAAATATTTAGATTTTTAAAACTTTTTTTCAAAAGTATTTACTATTTATAAAAATGAATGTCATTTTTATTTTAAGATTGTATGGTGTTGTCTTCATTTATTTTTAAAAACTCACATTTTAAAGATGTGGATTTACATTTTATGTTTGTTTTGACTGGTGAAGTTTTAAATATACTATTTTATTTTAAAATAAAAAAAATTGCACTCCATCATTTTAAAATTATGAGAATTTACTCAAAATCGACTCAAACTCATGAGCAATTTGAAATAGTTGGCTCAAGTTCAACACAAATGAAAAAATCCAAGCTCGCATATAACTTAAATGGGCAGTAAGATGTGATGCTAAAAAAAAAGTCATAAGGAAAAAATTGGTAGCGAAGGCTAGTTGTGAGTTAAAGAACACTTAAAAAAAAGGTCACCACACATTAAACAAAATAGTTTAACATACAGCTGAGCAAAGTCCAATTTATTAATTCGATGCAAGCTCAAATCTAATATTTTAAATATTCTCAAAGCTGAATCGAAGTTTAAATATTTTATGTTACTCAAGCTATGTTTCAGAGTAAGCTGAAGTACAGTATTTATATTCGTATTATTAAATTTAATCTCAAAGTAATTTCTGCTAAATTATCGATGAATACATCACTTTTCACCCCACATAAATCAACAACTTATAATTTCTAGAGTGAAACCAGCAAAAATACTTTCAAACTGTTAAAAAATAGCTAGGAGTATATCTGTGATACATTTAAGTTTGTAAAATGACCCTCTACTTGCTACTTGTGCAGATTACAAAGGTTTCATGTTTGGTTTAAGACAATGCTAATAAGCAACACAAATAAACAATAAACGAGATTTTTTTTAACATTTAATACCATAACATATATTAAAAAAAGATGTATTCTGACCTACTTACTGGAACTGTTGATTATAATGTAATAAAAACAATAATTTAAAACTTGATGGATATTTTTGTTTTAGTTTAAAGTACAGAGTGATTTGAAAGACCCACATTAATGGTAAGTTAAAATATATTTTCAATGTGATCTCCACCAATGTCAAAACATAAATGTAGGTGTGTATTCATGTTCTCGCAGGACACAATACCCTGCAAAAGAGTACGGCGCTCTGCAGAAAGTTGCTCACACAGATGGTTCCTGTTCCTGATCTTCGCCGAGTACACTTTGTATTTCAGGTAGCCCCACAAGGAAAATAATCCAGTGGATTTAAGTCAGGTGATCAAGGAGCACATTCCAATGATCCCCTGCGACCAATCCAGTGTGGCAAATTGTCATCCAGCCAATGACGCGCCTTCATGGCATAATGGGGAGTGCCCTGTCCTGCATGAACCATTGCGGCTGGGAACCCACGATGATCAAATTGGGTATTAACAAATCACCCACCAGTGTCAAAGAAGTACGGACCGACAACTTGGTCCTTCCACAGATCACCCCAAACCATGATGTGCTCGGCTCCTTGTTATTGCTGTTCATAAACCAGTGTGGGTTCTGTTAGGAACAGTGGAGCATTATAATGTAAAAATTCGCTTTGTCTAAGAACATTACTGTGTGCAAGAATTCTGCGTCCTCCTTCAGGTGCCACAGAAACCTCTAGCACATTTAAACTCAACAGTCCGGATCGTCCTCCATCAAGTGGTGTAACTATTGCATCTTGTATGGGTGAAATGATATAAAGCATTGGCATTGATGCGGGACTTTTGGGCCACTCTGTAGTTGCAACAACCCAAATCATACTACCCACCAATACATCTCCCAGTGTCCTGCGGCCCAGACCACCCCTTCGTGCAGCCCTAGTTTAACACATTTGAAATGGCTGAGAATATGGTGATACCACATTGATGTTATTGGAGTTGTAACTTAACTGTTGTAATTTTATACACCCCAAGCGATTGATGGAGGGATCAATTCTCAGAAACCTGTCTTTAAATGTAGTATTATACATAATAATTACCAAATAAAACTTACCCTCAAAGAGCTGTTAGTGGAGAAAGCCTTTTTACAAATCTCACAAGTGAATGACTTTTTTTTGGTGTGGTAAACCAAATGTGTCTTAAGATGACAAGACTTCTTAAATCTTGAAGGACATAGTTTACATCTGAAAACAGATAAAATATCTCTAAAAAGAAACCCTCTTTTCACTTTTTGAGGTACAGTGTGTTTTATTTAGAAGAAGGTATAGGAAAGGGGGATAGAAACATAAAAGAGGAAGTAAACACAATGTGGCTTTTACAGTGAAAAGAACAACACAGTTCACACTATAAACTGCTGCCACTGGACAAAAAGGTAATGGTTGTCTTTCGGAAAAACTCTATCGTTTTTGAATTTCCTTTTTTCTCCATTTTGTGTTTTTTGGATTCTTCTTTTATTAAGTTTCGTTGCACGTTTCACATTTCCTCCAGTTGAGTTCCGATAGAATGAAACCTAGGTCAGGGAATGGGTGGTAATGAATGATTTTCTTCAACTAGGCAGCCATTACCTATTAGTCCAATGGCAGCCTTGTAAAGTGTGAACTGTGTTCTTCTTTTCATCGTAGTGTGTTCATTCTTATTATATGTTTATATCTAGCTATCCAGTATCTTCTTTCAAATATAATCTGAAAACACAAGTGAAGGAATAAGACAGTGGTGCCAGGTTATCCTGCACCCATAATCAAACAAAGTTTTTTTGGTGCCATATCTCGCTATCTATTTGGGTTGTACGTATATAATCTAATTACTTTAATGTGTTAGGAACAAGGAAGGTTGAATCAAGAAGATGCACCCTCATTTGTGTGGAGGGAGAGTAGAAAATTATTTATGAAAAACCACCCTTATTACACCCAACCAGGATTTGAACCTTGAACTACCTGTCATCGGCAATACAGTCTATTGGGAGAGTGAAGCCTTAGAACATGCGGTGACCGAGAAGAGTAAAGACAAAGTTAACTCCTTTAAAGAAGAACTAAAGTTTAGTAAGTGAATGATAACCCAGTAATTTTTAAATATTTTTTTGTGTAAATGTATCAAGAAGTCGAAGGTAATGAGGATATCATGACAGTGTATGTGCCCCTAATCTACCTCCTATTTGTGTATTTTTTATGCTCACTTTTGAGTCACGATTTGTTTTAAAAATGTAATAACATCCTCAGAGGTGTAGGAAGTGTCCAGGCGAAACCAGAATAATTAATCTGTGAAGCCGTGGATATGGAAAATTGGGTCAACTCAGCCTCATGAGGATATATGAGGAGCTACTTGGAAGTAGCGTCTTCGGTTCAGAAAACTGAGATTAGTGGACGATGGGTCCATTCTGCTGACCACATGACTCCCTCTATCTACTTAAGTTGGCACCACCTTTGCCAACAGAGGAAGGCCGCTCTGTCAATATGGCTCGAATGCATGCTAGCACCATGGAGTTTAATCTGGTACAGTATCTAATTTCCTGGTTATTCAACAATGACTTTAGACAATAATAATAATGCACTCACTTGTAAGGTCTGCGGATCCCCTCATCGTCCACATCATCCTCCTGAGAATCAGGTTCATTCGGTACCTCGTATTCTTCTTGTGAATCGGGATCATTTTGTGCTTCCCCTTCCTCGTCTTGGATGGCATACCGAAGTTCTACCTCTGGTGATTGTCTCATCGTGTTGGCCCCACTGCATACAGGAGATATTATGCTCACAATGGTAGGCGCGAGGGTGTCCTCATGCTCTAAGCTGTCAAGTTCTAAGGGGTCACTCTGAAACAAAACAACATTTAATAGTCTTACAGTTTAATTTTTGAGTCTTGAGAAACTCACACAAGTTTAACTTGGACAAAATCACTCTAGTCAAGTAAATTTTACAAAAATAGTCCATGCGTTGGGTGTACAGTGAGGAAATAATATAGTAGTCCCTTACCGTGTATAAGACTTAAAACCAATGCAATCCTTTTTTTTTCTAGCATTTGAGTTATATGTTTATGTACTAATTATACTAATGTGCTAGGGATGAGGAAGGTTAAATTTAGAAGAACTGTAGTCACATTTGTGCGGAGAGAGAGAGAATGGGAAACCATTTGAAAAAATCCACACTCATCACACCCGAACCAAGATTCAAACCCTGTATCCCTGTCTTCAATGTCCAGTCTATGGCGAGAGCGAGGCCTTGATCTAATGAGATCAACCAAAGAGAGAAAAAAGAGTAGAGTTGGTATTACCTGTATGTCGAAGGTACACGGCTCAAACTGGTTGCTGAACTCTGTGTCTGGTTGGGAGGTGTCATCGTTGTCCCTCTCTTCCTCTGGCGAACAAGGGCGTTCTCCCAGGTCCACGTTGCTGTCGCCCTCTCTCTCCTCGGCCAACTCCCCGGCAAGGGACATGGTCACTGTCTGAACTTCCTCCGCCATAGAGCTGGAGTTGCCGAAGATTTGCTCATTCAAAGTGCGCTCAATCTCCTGCAGGTTTTCCTATTAAAGTCAAGTATTCTATTCTAAATGTTATTGGGAAAAAATCAAGAATCAATATTACTATCCCTATTTTCAATATATAGATTACTATCTCTCCAATTCCATTATAATTCTGGCATTTAAAGTGAATGTCAATATACAGAATTAGGTAGTTTTAGAAAAAGGATGCTTGAATACCGTGAATCCTATGGTATTTGAGAAACTTGAGATTAGTGAGATTCTCAAAAAAGTATCTCAAATACAAGTATGAAGCTCTTAACTTCAAATAATTTCCAAACAATTGGTAAAAGGAATCATGTGTAGTTAGAAGAGTAACGAAAAGAAAAAAAAAATATTTTTTTTTACTAACCTGAATTTACTAAAAACAATAATTGTTTTCTTTGTTGTTTAAGTTGTAATATACATGACATAGACAGAGAAAGCAAGAATGAGATGGTATGGGCATGTAATGAGAATGGAGAAGGAGAGGGTGCTAAAGAGGATGATGAAAATGAAGTATGCAGGAAAAATTACCGCAAGGGAGTCCAAGAAAGAGATGGGAGGAGCAGATAACAGAAAGTGTGCAAGTGAGAGGAGAAGGATCAAAGCAATTAAAGGAGGAAGAAGGATAGAGGAAAATAGAGGCGATACTGAACAAGTCCAAAATAGTTGTTTTGTTAAAGTTTTTTTTTTTTGCTATCTTAATTTTTAGATTTTTTCTACAGCCACATTACTGTAATGTATGCCAATATATTCTCTTTTTATTTGAGGTAGGATGCATTTAAAATAATTTAAATTTGTAAATGTTGAGAAATCGAAACCAAGAAAATCAGGAAATGTGTCATCTTTCTTTGGTTAAATATGTAGTCAATGAGACCATGCTCGAGACAGCCCTGAACAATCACCAGGCTTGGGCCACTCCTCATAGCAAGGGGGTGGGGGACATTCCAACGGGCTGAGTGTAGGGCTAAGCCAGACAGGTGGTGTAACAAGAGACAGTCGAGCAACGGGGCTGAGAGTGTTGACTAGAGTGCGTGTTTTCACATTGTAATGGACGTGCGCGATGGATTCAAGACTTGTGTATTTAATAGACGTATTAATAAGTAATCATTCCTTGTAATGTTGTAGTTTAGAAATAAGAATAGTAAATAAGAACCGTAACAAATATTTTAAAAATACACAGCATTCGTTTAATCAAATATTAAATTTCCACAGATATTCCTTATATGAATTTGACCATAAAACCATCTGTATCAAAGCCGACACTTAGGTATGATCCCACTGGTTCGCCTTAAAAACATTTTTCGATATAAAATTAAAAATCTCGAGTACTCAAATTTATTGAGATATGAAAATTTTTCAACTAAAGTTCAAACAACTACTATAAATTGACTTGAATATTACACTACTCTCACACTCGTAGTCGTGTGTACCTGAGTTAATGCATTTTGTCCAGCTAGGGTGGGTAGCGTGATTGTGCCTGTCGAGTCTGCATGGAGAGTGTGGGTAATTATCGTAGCTGTGCTCATATCAGCTTCTTGTTCACCACCAATCACATCTAAAACAAACATTCAAACACTATCGAATATGGGATATCTCTTTAGGGAAAATGTTTTGAGGTAGATGTAATATAAATTGAAGAAGTTACAGGAAAGAAGGCTGGGAAAAAATAAGAAACAATCATAAGGCTTTTACAATAAGAAACACAATTCATAATTTACAGTGCTTCCACTGGACAAGATAATTACTACCTACTGAATAAAATCCAAAACTACCGCTCAATTGCCCGACATAGGTTTCATTCTATCACAACTTATCAGGAGGGAGTGTAAAATGTGCAACGAAACTTCATAAAAGGAAAAAACCAAAACACATAGAGGAAAAGGAAATTGGTAAATAATGATAAGATATATAAAAAGGAATAGTAAAAGGAACAATTAACATTTATACCTTATTACATTAAATAGTATAGTAAAACGGTGAGATGGTATGGATATGTAATGCGGATGGAAAAGGAAAGAATCCAAATAAGAATGATGGAGATCAAATACGAAGGAAAAAACCGCAAGGGAGACTAAGAAAGTGATGAGAGGAAGAATGATGAACAGAGGAAGGAGGAGGCATTTTACTAAACTTACATAGCTATAGGTGGGAAACAAATGATGATGATTTGAGTCTTTCAATGAAACAATGTGGAAACAAAATTAATCAATATCTCTATGTTTAGTGATAGGTAAGTAAGCCGACCTGAAAGGATAGTTAGGTTAGGCCTTGAGAGGTTATATCTCTATTTCTTCATACATCCAACTTATGATCAATTATACTGTAAAAGTGAAAGTCATAATAAGATTAAAGTCTAAAGAGTAAAAACAGTTATTTGTTTTTATCAAGGACTAACCAACAGTTCAATTTTCGTTGGAAGAGACTTATTTGCCGGCAATAGGAGTTATTAAATCTACTTTAACATATTCATAATACATCATGTCATGTTATCTGCAGCTGTCCGCAGTTGATGGATATTATCAGTACTTAAAAGATAACACTAATAGTATAGTAAATTGTTATTAATATTTTTTACTCTGTGTATTTTCTAAAAAGCTCTTCCTTTGGGAATAGAAATTCAACTATACTTTTATGTTTACTTCATTCTCTACAACATTTCTACATTATAAGGCCACTATTAATTTTTGTGTAGTAATATTGTGAAATTCAATAAGATGAGAAACATATTAGAGTTGTGTTACTATTAAAACCACAAAATAAAAGTCAAACACACAGAAAGCCAACCACAATTATAATTTGTTTACCTTTAGGGGTGTTCAAAGCTTCAAAAACTTCTACTTCATTTCAAAAAATTTGACTTCACTTTGAATATTCATTTGCTTCGACTTTGATTTGAGAGTAAAATTCTGGATTTGACAAGTTAAGAAAATTTGCCAAAATACCAAAATAATTTCAATTTCAAACACACATCCACATTTTTTTTATATTAATTTTCTGCTGCTATTTCAATCACACATTAATGTAAGTGTAAAAAAATAAATGAAAATTCTGTATTATATTTTGTGATAACTTAATTTTTCATTTTAAGACAAAATGAACTATGTTCGAAATATAACATTTTGTAAATTATATTTAATACTTGAATTTACATAGCTCTGCAAAGTATATTATTTTTACCCAATATTAAACAATTTTTTAAATATTCGAACGTTGATTCGGCTGTGGGAGTATATCATATTATTTGATTCAACTTTGCCTCGAATTGAATAAGTGCACTTCACACATTCCTTTTATCTTCTAATGATAAGAAATTTTTTTTAAAAAAAGACCTTTAATTGTGAGCATGATCCTAAAATAAAAGTGTGAAGAGTGTATAAAGATATGAGATAAGTTTGTCTTTTATCAGGTCTTACTCATCCTACTAGTGCTGTGCGGGAATGACATTTTGACATCGGGAAATAAAGATTTCCTGCGAGAACGGGACGGGAAACCAATTTAAAAATAATTTCTCACTTTAGGATCATAAATATTTTTTAGGTTTATAATTTAAGTCTAACCTTAGCTTTTTCATTTATTTCAATCAAAAAAATAAAATAATTTGATAGTTTCAATTGAGTTAAATATAGTGGTAGACATCAGCAATATTTTTAATAGTCAGGAAAAAGAACCAAAACTCCGATTCGGTTGCAGTATTGTTGTGGCCAATACATTTACCATCTATAATCTTAAAAAAAGAAAAAAAAAGTACCTACACGTAAATTTTATGTCTATTTATTTTTAAATTATAAGTCTTCCGAATATAAACTAAATATTTTGTCCAATAAGTATTGAGTAATATTTTTGATATAATGTAAATAGAATTTTTAATCAAATAGTCTTTGTTTGAATGAAAAAAAAATTTGAATTGACTAATAGTTTTAAATAATAACTCATAGCATAGTTACTAAAACTCTCACAAAAAGCGCCGTTTCACTCCAAAAATATTGGCTTATCCAACACTTATTATCTATGGTATAAAAGCAAATGGATGCCATCACAAATGATCACACCCATGTAATTTGTGTGTCTCTAGGCAAATCAATGTGTTCAAGGTGTATTATTTTAAAAGCCACTTTTAACATTATTTTGTACTAAAAATATGTTTTCCTGGTTTAAATCTATCCAGAGATAGATATTTCTCTCAATTATATCTAGTATGGTTATATTATTATTAAATGGTGCTCAGTTATTTTTTAAGGAGTTACAAATTAAGTGACTTAAGTTTTGAGTATCCAGCCGCTTAATGGAAGATAGGTTGATAAAAATTTATAATATTTTTAATGAAAATTAAATACAAATATGATTTTGAAGGTCAGTCTTTGGATGTAATTTTTTTTATATTTGCTCCCAAAAAACAATGAAAAATATTTTTTCTCGCCTGAATTTGGGCAACAACTATTTTCCCTGATTTTGTTCCTGAAGTTCAGGATCCCGCACAGCGCTAACTCATCCATTATATGAAGTATGTTTTCTTCTATAACTCTTAAACATTTTATTGTTAGTGTTTAAACACTCTTTTAAAATATTATAACTAGGGATAAGACCCTAAAATCCCTTATTTTTAAACTCTTAAGAATATTTAAAATTTGAAGATTCAAAAAATTTCCGAGTCGAGACTTTAATACTTAAGAAAAGAGTTTTTTTTTTGTTTTTCAATTTTTCAAGTAAAATTTGTTTTAGAGATTTAATACTGCTTATTTGTGGTTCAGAACCTTAAAATATTATAGGATGAACTCAACAACCAGGCACCGTAACAGTAATTTAACACTCTTAACTGAATGTATGAATGTTATAATGAATGGTTTATAAGAAAGAATCTTAACATTTAGTTACTATTTGTCTTTTCCCCCAACACAGCGACGAACACCACCACAATTATTATTATAATAATACATCTATTCCTCTTAAAAAAAAAATTTATTTTTTTTTCTTTTTTTTTAAGATTCAGAATCAGATTCAGATTCAGATTCAAAATTCAAAGGTAAATGGTAGGAAGGAGATTTAGATTCATAAAATAGTGAATTCGACCAAACCCTAATAATCAATCATAACTACAGTAGCCCCATGGCTTCTTTGGTGCTGACTGACAGCTTTGAAACCTTACCAGACCAAATCATGTATCCCTACGCCGGATCAAATGATCTGTAAAAACATGTGTTTAGCAGCTGTCAGTCAGCACCAAAGAAGTCATGGGGCTACTGTATCTTATAGCTAGGGTAGTGCATCTGTCTAAGTAATTTAGGAGTTACTTGTTCGACTCCCAGTATGGCCCAAAAATGTATCATTGATGAAATTGGGTCTATTGTTAGCTAACTTTGAAAATAATAATATGATTTAATAACAATTAAAGGGTACAATTGGTCCAGTTTATTTTCCAAGTGTGTACAAGATTCAAGTTTTAAAAAGGCCCTGGCCATTAAAAGTGTCTTCTTCTTATTTTGATCTTAGAGATGGTCATTTCGACTTCTTAAAAGAAGATTTGATGAATCAGATCCATACAAATTATTTCCAGAATATGATTCTGAATTTATTTTTAGAATGCTTATTATTTATTTAGCCAAACAGTAATTTAGGACCAAGTTTACAACCATACCTTAGACCAGCAGTTATCAAACTTTTTTTAGATTGTACCCTTAGGCCATAATGACAGGCTTTAAAAAATATGGCCACTCGCTAGATTATTGATCTATATAATTTAGTGAGAAAAAATATCTGTAATAAAAATATTTCAAATATGACAAAGCCAGTTAGAGAGAATCCTACTGTTGTAGCCTTAACATTATCTCTTATTGATAATATTTATGATCAGTTAAAAAAACATAATTTTATTGTAAAAAGTTTTATAAATTTTTTCACAAATTTTTTAAATTGTAATCCCAAAGTTTTTAAGTGAGGGGGGTGTGACTGCATGGCTTGGCACAATTTTTGATGTCTGGTTGTCCAGTTGAAACTTTCAAGCGGAGGCCGGTTCCAAATTTAGCCTATCACGGTATTGATTTTTTAGGTACGCCATGGATGAAAAACTACTCTAACAGAGAAATGTTGCCGAGAAAGACATAATAAACTGCTAATGTAGAAGGTGCCAGGTAAAGCGATGAAAATTCTCAAAAATCAGTCTTCAGCCGAGTGCAAATATGGAAAAAAAAGGGGCAGAAATAACCATATAACGGTAATTGCCAACAATTAGGGTTTTCCCTAAATCACCTGTTATCTTGTCAATTTTCCCTTGAGAGCTGCTCGCGTATCCTTGTTTGAGAATCGCTGCCTTAGACCACTAATTTATCACCTAATGTTTACAAAATCATATCACACCAATGTGAAAAAATCAACTTTTTTATTTTTTTATTATGATCCAGATTCAAGAATTGGGATTCGTAGTTAAAATAAACATTTGGATTCAACCCATTTCTAAGCTTTACCCATTAAACATTTCTATCATCACACATGATTGCTCAAAATTTAGTGTGTATATTGTTAGCGAATGTATAGTATCAGTATGTAGCAAAGCAATGAAATAGTACAATGTTATTACCTGTGGAAAGTGTCTGTACGAGCGTATTCTGTGCGAAAGTGCTCTCGTCTTGCTCTGCTTGCTCTATGGAGGCCACATGGAATGGTTGGTCTGAGAACGCCTGAGTAAAGTCCGGTCCCAAACCGTCGGCTGGGAAACTTGAACCGTTGTTAGCAATCACTGTAATGGGTTCTCCCCCTTCCCGTCTCCTTAAACCTGTCTGCTCCAAGACCTATAGAGACAGTAGAACAGATTATGAATGGGTCCCTCAAATACCACAAGCTCGATACCCATTTAGGTAATACAGACCAAACCAAACGTCTTAAGAGCTTGTCCCCCCCTCTCCCCATACCGAAGAAAATAAAGCTTAGGTGAGCTAACTAAAGTAGAGATATGTTTCTACATTACACAGCCTCTAAAGCCAGGGTGGGCAATCCTGGCACCAATCGCCACATGTGACGAATCTGTCATAAAAGTGTGGCGAATTTTAGTTTGCCGACCCTCAGAGTAAAATAAACTTTTTCTTGATGGTGTGTGCTGGTGATAACGTGATATTTCCTGTTTATCATTGGAAGCATTCCTCATTGCATTGAGTTCAAATATCCAGCTAATATTTATGTAACTTGTCACAAAAGGATTGTCAAAATTCACATAAAATTGTTTTACATTTCCAATATGAATAATGTTCATTATTTGTGCCAGAGACAATTGTAATGTAGTCAATGTGTACATGTTTTAAATACATTTGTTCAAGCAGTGTGTTGTTTTGAAGGTTCAATTAAGCCACCTAATTTCTCAACTTGTACATATTGTGGCGAATTTCACTTCTCATTCGCCACATCTGTGGATACATCGAAACATATTTTGCACACTCCTGCTATAAAGTCATCACTTTTATTATCAAAACTTACAAACTAACATTAATAGCACAATTAGATTTTAGTAATGTTAACAACAACAAAACTACGATGTTTGTATTTTATAAAAGGCTCTTCCTTTGAAAACTGTATTGTACTGAGATAAAAGTGAGCTTTGCTGTAACTGCAATAATAGTGATGAGTTCACAAATCAGTATAAATAGATTGACAATCAGAACAGTTAAGTGTTATATGTTATCTGTACCTGCATGGCTATTTCCTGTTTGTGTGTCTTCATGTGCTTGCGGCAGCTGACAGTGCTTTTAAAAGTCTTGTGACAGTAAGGACACATGATTGGTCGATGGTCGCTGTGGGTCCCCATGTGCCGCTTTAAGCTGCCATTGGTCGAGAACAAGTTGTTGCAAGTTTTGCACTTAAACAACTTGATGCCTTGATGGGTACGTATGTGGACCTTCAGCACGCCATTGGAAATAAACGACCTAACACATGGTAAAATGATTTTGTATTGTTTTACACCAAGTAGTACAGTATTTTACTGTGTTAGCATTTCAAGCAGAATTGATTACTAGCACCAAAATTATTCGATAATCATATAGGCTCTAGTGCTGTGTTTCCCAAACTTTTTAAACTGAAGGAGCATTTGCACTTATAGAAAAAATAAAAGTTGGAACCCTCATAATTGTGTTTACATTAATATTATAAACATTCAATAACAGTTTAATTTTACACTAAGAGAACAAAAGGAAAACATCACATGAACATGCTGAATCTTTGTCTAATGTCCTTTATTTAGTTTTGAAAATATTGGTACTCCTAATTAATGATGATTTTTATATTGTGAAAAACAAAATGAATATTCTAAGGTTTCCTAATGGAGCCTGAGATAACTATGGCAGAGACTAAGAGCTCTCTGGAGCACAATTTAAGAAACGCTGTTATAGTGGATTGTTTATATTAAACAGATAATCAAATTACTTTCTTAATTTTTCATCAAGTTATTTCTTCCAGTTACAGAAAGATGGACATATATTATAAGATTTAAACTTCTGGTTAAGTTCCGTTAAAATATAAAATATGTGTGCGGGTGAATCACACATCCACACTTGAAAACAACTTCTGGTGAACAGTCAGGAGGAAAGATTTCCAACCATTGGATCTCTGGTTACCAACACCAACATACCTCGCTGTAGGAATTTCATCCTTCTTTGGAAATTCCAATAACAAAGGATGTGAAAAACCATAAGCTCGGATTATTTTTAGCACCTAGGAGGTACCTACATTCCTGAAGTATACCTCCCTTAAAATGTAGAGAAATATTCAAATGTTACAACCATGAAGAAGGTTTGAAAATAAGTAACATACAGGCTAGAAGTAAAAAGAAAATGACTATGAATGCAGTAAAAATTTCAGTGAGAAATGATTAAGAGAATTAAACACCATTGTGGTTTCAATATTCTCTCTCCAAGCGAATAAAATATTTGTTAGAGCTGTGCACAGCTTTGAAACTCCAACTTGGCTTTAATTCCACTAGGATTTTCTTCTTCTTCTGGTTTTAGTATTTAAAAAGCTTAGCAAAAAAATAAAATAAAGAAATTTACAACTTGAATACTAAATTTAGGTTTAACCATTGCAATGCTGAGCTGTTATGCAAATTAAAAATTAATATTCAAATGAAAAAATCTGAAGAATTTGAAATACATGTTGGAATTAAACATTTTAAAAATTATTTTTTCTATAAAGTTATATAAATAAGCACAATAAAATATTTTTTTCGAGCAAAAAACAGTTTAAGAACAAATATTCAAACTGAAATAACAGAAACAGAAGGTGTGCAAGTGAGAGGAGATGAATGGAAGCAATTAAAGATGGATGAAGGGTAGAAGGATAGAAGAAGATGGAGGCATTTTACTAAATTGACCCAGCCACAGGTTGGAAACAGTTGATGATGATGAATTATCTTCAGATAGACTCAATTGCCACTACTTATATTTTCGCAAACCAGTAAAGGGTTGATAACCAGACCCTACATCCTCTACTTATCCTATCCACACCCTCCGATTCTTATTTCTTTACCAACTCATTTACAGTGTATTCTCAGGACTACATTTGGATATGTTTATATTAAAAGGTTTTACTATTTCTTAATCTCAAAGACTTACTCAATTTCACATTTCTCCCCAGACTCACTAATAATTCCTAATTTCTTGGTCAATATTTTTTCTTAATCTATCCTTCTTTGTTACTTGACTAATGAACACCTTGAACACATTGTTTTGTTTTTCTGTCAACTTATTTTGGAAAATAGTGTTTGAAACCCTAAGCCTTCCAGTTATGGCCTTCCATACAACCCAAACGAGTACTAAAATGTTATGAAAAAAAAAGTTCGCTTTCCCCTCTCCCTCTCTGCCAAAACGAGTACTAAAATGTTATGAAAAAAAAAGTTCGCTTTCCCCTCTCCCTCTGTGCCATTGGGAGTACAATTCCTCTAATTCAACCTTCCTAATTCATAACATATTAGCATAATTAGTATAGTCATATAGCCCAAACGGGTAGTAGCATGCGGTGCTAATAGAAGCAATATATTGTGGGAATTTTTAACTTTATTTCAACACTTTTTCCCATATTTGTGTTCATTTTAGAAGTATGAGTAAAACAAAAAGTTGTCTTTAATATTAGTTTATTTTATATTTAACTTTGACGAATACTCACTTATTACATTCCATGCAAGTGTACGGTCGCTCTCCCGTATGCTGGCGGACATGTTGTTTGAGGTGGCTGGTTTTGCGGAAAGCCGCATTGCAAATTTGGCACTTATATGGCCGTTCTGTGCTGGTGATATCACCAGAAAGGAAAACAGAAGCGTTACGTGCCACATTTTGCACCAACCCTGCCAACACAACAATAACAAGATACTGCTAATACACATCTAGTACTTACACCTTTGTAAGGGTGTGCAAAACTTCAAGTATTGGTTCAAAAGTAAAATTTCGGATTCAACAATAACAAAGCTTTATTTTTATTAATTTTTAATCCTCTGTTGTTATTTCCATCACAAATTAATGTTTGCATAGAAAGATGCATGCAATAATTAAATTACAATTTGTGATAATACGAGGCGTGTTTTTTTAAGAAAGTACCGTTTTGAAATTAAAAACACATAGTTGTACTTTTTTATCAATTTTATTTTTGCATGAAAGCCTGCACTTTAATCTACTTTTCAACATAATTTCCAACAATATTAAGAAACTTGTCGTAACGTACAACCAGCTTTTGAATTCCATTCTTATAGAAATCTGCCGCTTGATGTGATAACCACTGTAACATGGCCGTTTTGAGGTCATCATCATCGTCGTGGCGCTGGACACCAAGATGTTTTTTTAAGTGCAGGAACAAGTGCTAGATCGGGACTGTACAGAGGGTGATCAAGTTGTTTCCAGTTAAATAATGCTGTAGCATTTGGCTACAATTGAAGGAGAGATGAGCCGGAGAAATAAACAAACTTACCCCATTCCCCTATCCCAGCCCCTCTGGACAACAGCTTGGAGATACAACGAAACACAACAGAGGATAACTGTGCCGCGTGATCAAGTGACCAAGCTCACCAAGATTCAAACGGTGGACACTAGAGTTCGCCACATGAAAATCATTCCTAAGAACTTAAGAAGGAAGAGATGCCTGCTCTATTATAGCCCAGAACATTCCAGTTGTTTGGAGTTTGTTGTAGAAGATAATGTTGTTAAGCGTTTCTCCCCTTTTGTTATCCTGATGTGTCCCCCCCACCATGATCCTCTCCTTTCATGTTCTCTGGATTTTCTTGCATCTATAGTGCCGAGATGGAACATGTCCAGCACTCTTGGACTTGACATTACATTGGGAAGTAAGTAGCCGTGGCTACATATATTAAAAAATGTAAGAACAAATTTCTTTTCGGACTTTCATAATTTATTGTTTAAATGGGTAACTTAATAATCGTGAAAATCATAGATCAATATTAAATTTCATGATGTTGAGAATAGTCATAGATTAGGAAATCGAGACTTAGGTTTTTTTGGTGAGATCGATTTTTGTTAATATTTTGTTGCAATATTACTTTTGACTTGATAAATAGAATTCTTGATAATAAGGTCTAATGTTGTGGTTTGGTAACAATGATTTATTTGATGAATTTTTGCTCTAATGGGAAAAGTTTATCTTGTTTTAAAGTACTCTCGCAAGTTTTTAGTCTCTTCATTATTTTGTTAGATTTATTCTTGTAAAATGGGAGTTAGAATTGAAATCATTAAATGAATGATGATAGAATTTTATATATATATATATTTATTTTTAGCGTTGATAATGTCTTTATATTAACCAGGCAGATTCACGATAAATATTATATATTTACCAACTATATGACTATCATTAAGGTTTAAATTAGGAGGGATAGCCAGTACACTTACCTAGGTGATACTGGGGTAGAAATTGTTTTGATATAACACTAAAAAACACATAAAACACATTTTTAAGGACAAGCTTTCACTGTCACTGACAGCTTCATCAGGTCAGGAGAGTAGACTGATGCGTTTGGTTGAACTGTAAGGTTGACTGTCCACAGCTGACTGTTTTTCAGTTATGACATCACTGTATTATTATTATTATTATTAGCACCGCGTCTTACTACCCGTTCGGGTTATACACACTTACGCTAATGTGCAAATGGTAGGGTGAATGTGAGATGAAATGAAGGACCTACAGTTTAACGTGGAATCCGAACCACGGTGGAGACCTGGCATTCCTCACATTCACAAGAGGTCTTGTCAGAGGTGAAGGAAGGGTTTGGTAAGCAGGTAAATCTTTGCCAGGACCGAGGATTGAACCCCGGCCGCCAGCATAGAAGTCTGACACCTTACCCCTAGACCACCAGGTCACCCCGACACCACTGTATAGATAGCGGAACTATGAATAATGTTATATTGAATGTAATCATTGTATAGATAGCAGCACTATGAATAATGTTATATTGAATCTAATAAGTGTGCTGGTAGGAAGGAGAGGAATTATCTAAGGTTGAGGTGGGGAGCTTGTCTGGATTTGATGATATATTGATGGGCCAGTTCTCATATCCTTAGTTGTGAAGGGTTGCATATTGCTTTGTTCAGGGATTTGACCACCTTGGTTGTGTAACAGTTATTAAAGTCACGATTATGGGTTTCGGCATGTGCTGCCTGAAGCCTGTAGCAGAACATGCCGAAACGTCATCATATCGTCAATAGTGAAGATACCCTTAGGATATTTGTTTGTTTACAGATGTGTTTAATCATCCTTTTTTCTTTTTTGGGGGCTGATATATTTTTGAAGACGGCCATCTAACTTATATTCCCGCAGCTAGAAGATGAGTTGCGTGCTCTGAGTTTCAAATGTTTGTTCTCAGACATTCAAAACAATTACTCAAGTGACTGACTCTGATTGTGTTTGTATTTTTGTTTAATTATTTGAGCCTTCTATTTTAGATTAGTTTGGTATAGGAGGTTTCAATGCGATGAGATCTTGGGTATGATTAGCCACATAAGGACGGGCGTTGTCATGAAGCAAAGCAGTCCCCTTACTCAACATGCCACACCTTTTGTTTTGGATTGCACATCAGAGTTTAGTTAAGGTCTCACAATAGGTCTCAGAATTTATTGTGTCACCAAGAGGAAAAAATCCACAAGCAACACTGCTTTACTATCCCAAAACACAGTACACATGATTTTTCAGGCTGAAATTGTTAACTTGAACTTCCCTTCCTTGGGTGAGGCTGAATGCAGCCATTCCACAGATTGTTGTTTTGATTCCGGCGTAACATGAGCCACCCATGTTTTGTCGCCTGTGACAGGTTAGCTTAAAAAATCATCACCAAACTCACTGTATTGCTCAAAGAAAGTCAAAGCACTGGCTAAACGTTTGATTTTGTGCACCTCAGTCAACACTTTCAATACCCAGGCTGAACACAACTTACGATAATTTAAGTGTTCTGTCACAATTTCATAGAGAACACTTCTTGAAACTTGAGGAAACTCATTAGATAAAGATGAAATCGTAAAGCATCTGCTCTCTCAAACTTTTTCATCAACTTTCTGCACCAAGTCTTCAGTAATGACTGAAGGTCGCCCACTTCGTTCCTCAACATGCACATTTGTGCGCCCATCTTTAATAGCTCTAACCCATTTTCTTACCATTCCTTTGCTTATAATGTTTTCTCCATACACTTCACTGATCTGCCGTTGAATTTCAGCTGCTTTCACATCTTTTGCATGAAGAAAACGAATAACAGTGTGTATTTTACAGTCGGCGGGATTTTCAATTGACTGAGCCATTTTAAATACTAAAAAACAAACATAAATATGTTCAAAACTGTACTTACTTAAAAAAAAAACCTCGTAGTATAGTGTTCTAAGATGAAATTTATTAATTATGTTTAAAATAAAGCATTTTGAAGATTATATTTAATACCTAAATTTAAATATTTATGCAAAGTGTAGTATTTTTATCTAACATTGAAGATTTGTTTTAAATATTCGAACTTTGATTCGGCTTTGGGAATATCTCATATTATTTTAATTGACTTCACTTTGAATTGAAAGAATGAACTTCACATACCCCTGTTACAAATCAATGTTAACACGTTAACAATTTTAAGTAGGTAGGCCAAATTGAAATACATTCACAGATAATAATTTGATGTACCAATTATCAAATTAGTCCAAAATGGTGTGTTAAGTCCACTATTTCAATTCAAAGCGAACTCAAATTGAATATATGAAATATTCTCATAGCCAAAATGAAGTTGGAATAATTTTTGTTAGTTGTTTTTTGATTGAAAGATTACTATACTACATGTATTTTTATTTATACATAGCATTTGCAATAAAACTACTTGGAATTGTTTTATTGAAAAATTGTTTGTAATATTTCATTTTAATATAATAAATTAAGTTACTCTTACAACTAACAAATAAACTACTTCAGTTTTTATCCATTGTTCTGGTTCAACTCCCTAGTTGAAACTGACATTTGTTTTGAAGTCATGTCAAAGTTTCAAAGCTTTGCACACCTATAGTCAAAATATATTGTTACAGGATGTCTGTTCATGTTTGTGGGAATGGATTCAGTCTCGAACAAATACCAGAGTCTGTGATAATGATGGGTTCCGCAAGAGTGACCTCGGGCAAGTTGTTCATCTGTAATTTGTGCCTATGAGCCTGCCTAAGAAGTGCTCTCTCGTGAGCTGTCAGGTTTTCCTTGCAGTGGAAGGTGACATGCGCCTTGCGATGACCCACAGTGCGAAACGCCTTGCTGCAATGAGGGCATCTGAAGGGCTTATGTCCCGTGTGCAATCTGGATGAGAAGAAAAACATGGGTCAAGTCCAAGCGGTAATATAAAATGAAATGTTTGGAAAAATTAAACTTATCAAGTAAAAATTATCCTGTTAAAAAAAAAAGTCTAGTTGAATTTACTATTTTACGAATCCAAATCTTCATATTACCTACAAATCCCAAATCACCCTTTTAGGAAGTTGTATTGCACGTTTCACACCTTCCTGATGAGTTGTGAAAGAATTAAACTTGGGTTAAGGGATCAGGCTGTAATGATCAATTTTATTCCAGTGGCAGAAATGTAGGTCAGGTGTGAACTGTGTTGTTCTTTTTATAGTAAAATCCTTTATGTGTTTGTTTCCTTTTGTGTCTTTCTATCCCTAATTCCTGAACCTTCTTCCATATTAAGCCTTGCAGGAATTATATTTTGACTTTGGAAAATTTTCAGGTGAGAAATAATGATTTCCTTAGGTAACAAGATGGGGAACAGAGAATGGAAGTGAGAAGAAGATTGTGTACACGCATCAAACATTCTTTATCACACTTGTTGATCTAATTTATAGATCCCTTCAATGTGCTACATAATATGGGTGGAAAGCAACTTCATCCCTAAATAAACAAAGTTTATAGTTCAAGTTCGTTAAGTCTAAGATGTGCTTTTTACAACAAACAAATATAGTCTTTAAAATATCGTTACATACTCAGGTAGATAAGGTATAAAATAATATAAGTGGTTAGGGAAAACATCTTTTCACATCTTGAGGGACAATTAGTTACATATGTAAGAAGGTATTGTTAAGAGTCGAGAGCATAAAAGTTGATTTTAAGGAAGATTGAGGCATTTTACTAAAGTGACCTAGCCACAGGCTGTAAAAAGTCCCTGATGACTTTTAATTAAGTTCAGTTAACAGTACCTTATGTGAACGTTGAGACTGCTGGAGGAAGAGAATTTCTTGAAGCAGTGAGCACAAGTGTAGTCCTTGATGCCTGTGTGAGTCTTGGTGTGCGCCGTCAAAGTTGACTTCACGGCAAATGATCGCGTGCATTGATTGCACTGGGAACATCCAAGACATGCAATCATGTTACACAATGCAATTTGTTAATTGAAAACAACTAGTGCAATTAATTACATATTTCGTCCTAGGCTGATAAATTAAGTTATTTCCAAATATAATAATTTTAGATTTTTGCTATGTGAGAACATTGGTTTGTGATATAAATTACAGCACAAATTTGAAAAAAAATTAGCATAATTGTGTTTTTTAAATATTTTTATTGGTATAACTTGTAATTCAGGATGTTCGGCAAAACAATATTTTATAATTAATTGACTTTTACAGGTTTTCAAGAGCCCATTTCTAACCTTGTCAAGCTGCTAGATCAAGGTTGCTACAGATATGGAAATTAAAAATTTCTTGACTTTTCCCTGTTTTCCAGACCTCAAGGCCAATTTTTCCTGACTTTTGGGAAAAAAGCTAGGAATGATCTCCATACATTTTAAGAACAGGCCCTTCAGCCCATATTACTCAACTCTATAGTTTTGGAGCACATAGTGCAATAAGCTGTGTTTTTGTGTTGAATAGAGGGCTTTATTTGCTTGAGCTGTGGCTCGTTGAGCCAATATGTCCTGAATGAAGATATTTTTGGCATGGTGTGATACCTGAAAAGGAGTGACATTGTTGATCAAACATGGATACTAAACAGTTTATCTAAAGTCAGTTCACGATAACTTTACATCCCATGGTAATTGAAATGTCACTATAAATGTGAGTAGGCCTATATATAAATTATGTTTCTGTTACATAGATAGGCGATGTCAAATTAAATCACTTCTCAAAGTTGTGAAACACATTAAATAATTCTGTAAGGCTTAAACGTCAAAGAAGGGCAAAGTTATCATGAATGAACTATATCTTTCTTCTTTGTTAGTTTAAGCCCCCACAATCCCCCCAAGCCTATCCACGATCAAGGGATTGCTAGCCAATGACTCAACCCCTAAACCACTGCTGCATGTTAGTTACTCAAAATAAAAACAAGGTTTATAATGTTGGCAAACTAATGTTCGTCTTGGGGCTAGTCACAGAATAAAACATCACGCGCCATGTGAAAACTGCCTAAATGTGGCATTATAATATGCATACTAAACTAATACTTATAAGTTATACGCAACTCTATTAATCTTACAGACTGAATGAAACATGGAGATTAACGCACTAGTCATAAATATGATACGTAAACCGGGCGTGATTCGAGTTTTTTTTTGTGGTTGACTTGGCATCGATGTTTACGCCACAGCGTTTTCGCGTTTGACCTGGTATTGGTGTTAACAAAATGTTTATGACCGAGATGATACCAGAGCTTGGTTTGGTAACACTTTCCTTGACCAGACTACACAGTAGGGCTACAACCAAAGAGCCGAGAATTTGTATGCCAATTTCAAAACGGCATCACTTCTTATGTTAGATTCAAACGAATATAACTTCGTAGTCAATGGATTTTAAGTTTTTGTAAATTAAAATTGACAGCAATTACTAGCTAGAAATACAGGGCAGTAAGTAGGTACTTAAAATATGTTTAGTTATGGATAAAAGAAAAGAGTACTATATGATCTAGGCCTATTTAATATTACATACATATTTTATTTTCTTAAGGTTATTTTTGGGAAGATATGTTTAGCTTGATATGTTGTGTAAATATTAGCACTAGTCAAAACAAGCATCAATCTAACAAAGAATAAAATTAAATAGCTTATTTTCCATTGATTTTCAGTATATATAGTAGGATTATGTAAATAATTCACCTACCAACTGTTAGATCTACTCTACCCCATCCGCTATTTTTGTTTAAGGAAAAAATCTCCAAATCGTTTTCGCTCTACAACTTGGTCAGAACCGCTTGGTTGATAACACTCAATACTATGACGTAACCAATTAAATCGCGAAAACTCGCCTATGATCAGTTGACATCAAGTGATGTCACAAGCTCGAGGATACCCGAAAGCTTCCGAGTGTATCGTCTCAACATTCGAGCTTGAAAATGTTTGTTTTTATTTCAATACTGCAGTTCACTGTTATTTCTTCGTCAGATTACAGCGGTGGCATGTTGAATCATTCCTGCCGCCTAGGAGTAGGTGGAGAGAAGATAGCGCGAGTAGAAAATACAGCGTCGAATTTGTGTAGGGGAAATCATAAAAGAAGGAAAAGGATTATAATGTGGCATGGTTGACTCTAGAAATTCTTTGCATTTTCCCTGATTTCCCTGATCCCTTCAAAATTCCTGGTTTTCTTTACCTTTACCTTTAGATATTAAGTATCTTACTATTAATATTTTATTAAGAGCACAATTTAATCTAATACTATTTGTAGACACAATTTCAGAATGAAATTGTGTCGCTCTATGAAGGAGTAAAAGGATTTCAGCCTAAATCAATGGGCTATTAAGGAGTGTAATCCAACTTAGATTTCAATAAAATCATATTAAGCCATTAAAAGATCGGTTTACACCAGTATATAATTGTTGTGAGACACATTCTTTTATAGTTTCTTCTTCCTATAACATAATCAAATTTTCACATGTGTGCATAACAATTACCAACTTTGGCTCTAGACAGGTGGAAAGACAACATAATAATCACATGTTTACCTTGATAATTGAGATTACTATGCTAAACTGGGAAAACTATGTTAAAAAAGATTTATGATGAGTGTTAACTGGGAGGAGTTACATGTTATTTTGACTGTTGTAAATAAAAGTTGTGAATTTATTTCATGAATATGTAAAAATTCCAGATATTTGATAAAATTCACTGGCTTTTCCCTGACCAAGATAATTTTCTAACTTATCCAGGTCACTGGACACCCTGTTATTGTCAAATATAGAATTTATCTTTCGAATCAAAGTCAAAGCTGATGAATATTCAAAGCGATGTCCAAGTTTTAGAAGAAAAAAAAACTTCCTTCTTGATTTCAGGTAAATCATGTTTCTGTATAGTGTATATATAATTTAATTGATTGTTTTAATTTTCTTAACACCATATACAAATTATCATCTAAAGTTTATCTTACCTTAAACGGCTTCTCATTTGTGTGGATGCGGATATGTCGGACGAGATCAGATGGTTTTTTGAACTCCTTCATACAATAGGAACATTGGTGCCAACGCATATTGCCAACTTTGCGCTGACGAATGACATACCTCCTGAAGAACACAAGGAATGAAGATACAAAGGTTAATATATTATAGCTAGACCCCAGATTTTTTTTATTGAATGTCTTACTAATTACTACCTGATCAAGCAATACTCATATGTACTAACTTCCCTAATGAATAAGGGATAAGGAAGATTGAATTTTAGAGGAAGTGTACCATTGTGCAAAAATTAAGAGTGTAAAACCATTTTGGACAAATCACCCTCAGTACAGCTGACCGGGATTCAGACCCCGATCTCCCTGTCATCGGTAGTTTAATTTAACATGAGAGTGACACTTTCGACAATGTGGCCACCGAATAAGGTAAAACATTTAGTATCTATTTCTTTTTTCTACAATCGCTCTGTCATCAACAGTTTAGTTTAACACTAGTGTGACACCTTAGACCATGCGACCACCAAAACAGGTAAAGCATTTAGTTACTATTTATATTTTCTACAATCTCCCTGTCATCAGAGGTTTATTTTAACACGAGAGTGACAACTTAGACCTTGCAACTACCAGATAAGGTAAAACATTTAGTTACTATTTCTATTTTCTACCATTTTGTTAAATTCCCATTTCATCTTTTGTTATTATTATTATTATTATTTATTATTTTTATATTGGGATATAAATACTAACCACAGCCAAGAAATTTATCTTTACACCCAAAAGCAGTTGGTACAATGTGCTTCTAACAGTTTTTCTTTAAATTTAAAATGGAGTAATTGAGTGTTTGTGTTATTTGTACACTTTTCTTTCTTCGTGTTTGAGAAAGGCAACAGTGCCGAAATATTATTCTAATGTGTGTTAAAATGTTTGTGTGACTATTTCTACTATAGAAGACAGAAGAAAGGAAGAAGATGTCTGTCACCTTTGTGCATTGGATTCTTCCCACATTTTTCCTCTTTCCCTAGGTGGACTTTCTTCATCAAATTTACCCTTAGTAGTTTATTTTTCCTTCTTCTTTAGTTTAATCAATTCCCTTTACTATACAATTATTAAGCCATTGGGCCACCTCATTTTTAAACATAACTATTTCATCTTTTGATCATATTTTTTTCCAAAATTCAAATTTGGGATTTGGAGATAAAATGAAGATTCAGATTTACCCATCTCAAAGTGGAATGTTATCACTCATCAATGTTGAAAAAAAAAGAGCTTTTTCCTATGAAAAATGGATTCTAGGTAATACCCTTGTATGTGAAAAAAGTTTGCAATAGGTTAACTAACCTGACAATACCATCCTGCCCCTTATCAGCAAGCGTAATGAGCGATGTCGACTCTCCATCCTTTTTGAAGGTGTGGGGGTCTTCCCCGGTTTTCTTTCTTGAAGCGTCACATGGTTCAGATAGTTTTGATTCTGTCACAATTTAAAAAAAACATGATAGGACATCTTTTAGTGTTGGTTAATAAGATTAAAGGGTTAGTGTTTGAATTATGGTGGCATTGTAGTTGACAATATTGCGTTTTTTTATATATTTTTTTATCACAAATGAAGGGAAAAAGGGTTGTTTTGTAGCAATTAGTCAATGATGTATTTAAATTATAGAAAGAATGGCTTCAATCTTCAAATCTCTAAGAATATTCAAAATTAGAGGTTTTGAAAACGATTTTGGTCCTACTACTATTACTTCCTGAAGAAGATGCTAATGAAAACATAACAATATTGGGATCTGTATAAATATGGGTTAGAATTTTACTTTTGTATATGTGCTTCATTTTTCTACAACTCTATTTATTTAGCATATGGGAGAGATTTTTGACTGTAAGAGATGGAGTAACCAGTTTGGCCACCATGTGTGTCTTTGGAAGAAAACATTGCCCGAGGTATACCCTCTTGGAGGTTGACCACGTGTCATATTATTGATTACATCTTATATTTTGCTTAGTGTGTATGATATGTAAGATTCAAGTTTCTAATTATTTTGTTTCCTTCAAATTTTGAATCCAAATTATTTCTTAGTTCTAGCATGATACTTACTGGGGGGTCTGACCCAACTTATCTATAAAAACAAAATCTAACAAGCAGACCCAATGTAAAGTGGTTAGGGTTTTAAAGGCCCTTAGCACTCGACCATTTAATTTATATATACTAGTTTTGCCACTGTTTATTTGATTAATTTAATACCATTCTTAAAACACCTAAATTCACCATGGATGTAATAGGCTTGCAAGTGCCCAGTATTTATAATATTCAAAGAAATTTAATAACATTTTATATATCTTTTACAAAATTCCCCCCTTAAGTTTATTAGAAATCATGTTAACATTATCACGCTATTGAGAGTACTACACTTAGAGTACATTATTGTTTTCCAATCATTTAGGCCTATTTTAGTAAATAGCCTTCAGCATCTTCATTGTATTATTATTTTCTAGTAGGTGACCTGGCGGTCTAGGGGTAAGGTGCCAGACTTCTATGCTGGCGGTCGGGGTTCAATCCTCGGTCCCGGCACAGATTTATCTGATTACCAAACCCTTCCTTCACCTCTGACAAGACATCTTGTGTATGTGGGGAATGACAGGCCTCCACCGTGGTTCGGATTCCACGTTAAACTGTAGGTCCTCCATTTCATCTCACAATCACCCTACCATTACACATTAGCGTAAGTGCGTATAACCCGAACGGGTAGTAAGACGCGGTGCTAATAATAATAATAATTATTATTATTTTCTAGGCCTAATTTAATACCTCTATTACTAAATTAGTCAGCTCAAATGTTTAATCATAAGAAAGTGTGGAGTTTTATGTTAAACGTCTGTTTTTGATACTACATGGAAGGGGAGCGTAAGATGCAACACACTTGCCGGTTAGCTCGCGATCTAGGAAGACGTACTAAGAGGTACAAATAGTCATTCTTTTTGTGTTGGCTTTAGGGTGTTTAGAGATGGGTGTAAGAAAAGGGAAACCACCATGTGGATAATTTATCACAACTATAACCATATTATGTCTGTCTTCAAGTAATAACTAACCTTTTTTTCTTTTCATATGTCACCAGTGTTTAAAATGTTTGTTAAAATTTCGCCAAATAAAACTTCTGAATCAAACTCATAAATATCAATTTCTTTATTATGAATAAGTTTTCCACCCCCACCATTATCAATTCACCCCAAGAAGCTCTACTGAACCCACTGGGTGCCACAAACAAGGTCTAAAGAATAATATGAAGAGTTCGACTAATTAAACCAAGACCATTAATTTACCACTTAATGAAAACAAAACCAGAAATGTAAAATCAGAAAAATGAAGCTTCATTTTCAAGAAAATATGGATTAGACCCTGCCTTTGTTTGAATCCCTGTAAAGTAGACCTCCCTAAGTTCAAAGTGTCTCCTACCTGGAGCACTGGCTGGTTTATTGTTAGACAATCCACTGTTGACGATGGCCTGATGAAGAATGTCTGCGTCTGAGCTTTGTGGGGTTTCTCCGAGCTCCTTCTGTAGCTCGGCTAATGATGACATCACCGCACTTATGTTAGCTTCTCCTTGCTGCTCTCCCAATATCTCAACGACACCCAGCTGTGGTTTATAACCAAATATGTTGTTTGTAATAGAGGACTAGGCCAAATGATCAATGTGAAAGAAGCGCCTTAAATTGATTTGGACATGTTGAGGGGAAGAGTGTGGATCGAGTGACGGAGCAAATACGCTGTATGATGGAAGAGTGTATGGTCAAAAGGAAGCGGTAGGCCATGTAAGATGTGGTTAAATATTGTAGACAAATGTGTGAAAAAGAGAAGCATTAAGGGTTTTTAAGAATTAAAGAGCATTTATGATTCAGGGCATGGAAGTTGTTTAGCAAAGGGAGTATGCAAGGATTGGGAAATGTGAGAAAAGTTAATGAGGATGGTTTAAGTATGAAGTTTTTTTAGTTAAATGCACAGTTTCTTGCCCACCTTGTAAGGCACCGGTGTGTGTATGTGGGCTAAATAGTGGTTTAAATTAGGATGGATTGCCAACACACTTAATGAAAGCGAAATTGTTTAGTCCCTTGACTTACCATTTAACCTGGCTATGTTTTACACCAGGATTACCATTTAAATTCACGTCAAAATACTTTATGCACAAGTTTAGTTTAACTGATACAGCTTATATAATATATTTGCAATTTCAATGCCCTAAACAGCATTTTTACATCATGCTAAATTATCATTTTTTTTCTTCTCCCATTTACATTTTTCCTCCCTCCCGTTTCCCCTCAATCTTCTTCCACTATCACCCGTTTCTCCTAGCACTTCCCTTCAGCCTTTATTTATCTCTCGTTTATCACTTTATTTTACTTATTTCACTCCCCTACCATTTATATTATTTCCCCCATAACCTTCAGTTTATATCTCTTCCCCTTCATCTTTTTCACCTGTATATACATTTGTATGATTGTTTGAATCATTACTGTCAAAGGAGCTGTCACTTTCAGAAGACCTTTATATGTTATTATTGCTGACACCTTCAGTTAGCTATACACTTTCACTAACATAATCATCAGAAAAATCTACATCCTCATTATCGCTAGTATCTACTAAATCATTTTCATTGTCATAATCACAAAATCTATGTGTCATTTCTTCACAGTAGGCTTAAGCAAAATTATTTGATAAAGATCTGAACCTAGTTTTAAAATAAGATATTCAATCAATTTTTAAGCAGGGGATTCGACTCGGATTCAGCTCAAAATTATGTTTAGAGATGAGATTCAATTTGAGATTTTTTAACAGTATGAGATTCGATTATGATTTGATTCAAAATTGAAAATTATAGATTCACAATGGCATAAATGAGATTGGACTAGGGATGTGGTATCAAAAGAAAATTATCGATACTGTACTCATTAAAATTATTGGAAGACAAATATTGATGCCGTTTTAGTATCGAAAGAAAAGTATCAATAACAGTATCAGTATTGATTTTTTTTTACAAGATGCTTTTTTGCTCTTCTACTTCTTAAAAATCTTAAATGATCATTCACTTATGGGAGGTGCCTTTTTCTAATTACATTTATCGTTTATATACTTTTCCAAGGTAGAACTTTTCTGTTTCTTTGCTTGGAGTACCCTTGAGTACTCCTTGAGTTAATTGAGTTCATTTATCTCTATAAAAGCTTCTTTTGTTTAGTTTGTGATGTGTGGTGGCCTAGTCAGGCAACAGGCTGTATTGATAAACAAAGATGAAATAATAGTTATGAATTATGATGAGCTAAAAGAGATTGAATGCTAGAATTGCTTTCCGCTTGTCACGCAGAAAATGAGTGAGAATTTAGAAATAGTGTAATTTGTTCTTCCTCCATAGTTCACCCCAGTAAACGTTTAATCCTAGAATGAGTGAAGATAACAAAAAACTTGTTTCTTTCAATACCGATACGATACCGGGGTGTGAGTACTAATATGAGCAAAAGTATCGAGCAAAAAAATACTAGTATTGAAAGGAAAATATCGATGTTACATCCCTAGATTGGACTGAGTAGTGAAGTGCCCTCACCTTGTCTGTAACATGCATCCGACTCATGTGGGCATTGAGGCTGCCAAGCTTCTTGAACGCACAAGGACACTCGTTGCACTTGTACACCTGCTCACCACAGGTGGGGATAGTGTGGACTCTGATAATGTGCGCTCGAAGGTTTCCTTGGAAAAATACGTCCAAGATTTACAAATGAACTCACAAATGGTGACCTTAAAAACTAAGGGTGTCAAACAACATACAATTCTTACTGGTATAGAAATAATTAAGAATCGATCTCAGTATTAATATGTTTGACACTTCAGTTCTTGGTTTTTCTGATTCCAGAAATAAAAGTTCTGAGCTGTTAAATACATTAAAAACCATATTAATATGGAAAAAAATCTCAGTTCATTGAATTTTAAATTGTTATGGTATAGTAAAGTTATTTACCAGAATAAAACAAAATATTACTAACACTTGTGCAATAAAAAACATTTCCAAGTAATTTTAAAGTATTAAGTCATATACAACTCGAAAATATTATTTTTTCAATCATAAAACAGCTAACAAAAAGTTTTTGCATTTTAATTCAGCTTCGATAATATCTCATATATTTTATTTGACTTTGCTTCAAATCGAAAAAATAAATACCTCTGTTAGATTACTATAGTGGGGTTGAGCTTACAGAAATGTACCTGGATTTGTGTGGGAATAAAGCAGAAAATCATTTAGGAAAAACACCTCTTGACAGACCCGGACGGTATTCTTAGCTTGACCTCCAGTCACCAGTACAACAGGCCTAATGAGCTTAGCATTTAGTCTAAAGGGCCTATTGGTGCAGCTCATTATTTAAATAAAAGACAATTATCAGAACTTGGCACTCACCTCTCTGGCTGAACATGGCGGAGCAAAAATCACATGGAAAAGGCTTCAGACCATTGTGTTTCGTCATGTGTATTTGTAGTGAGCCCTTTTGGTTGAAGGCACGCATACACTGATGACACTAAACATATAACAAGTTTATGAGCTTTATAGCTGCCTACACAGTGGTTTTCAAACTTCTTGGGAACATGACCAACAACCAACTTTCATGAGACTCACCTAGCTTCAATGGGTGTGAGTAAAGGGGGTAATTTTTAATAAAATTACTTTTTATTAATGTTAGATCTATTTTATATGAGTTGTGTGTGACTGGTCATTGTTTCTGGTTTCTGTTGATGACAGGAATTGACATCCAAGTCACAGGTGCAAACATTAAACCAGATTCCCATAAAGGGACTGTCCATAAACTACGTCAGACTATATGTTGTACCCCCTTTAAATCCACCCCCACTTGTCACAACTTGTGAACCTCCTTTCTAATTCTACACCAATATTCATAGAAACACCTTCCCTCCCTTAAAAAGACAATTGAAAATTGTCACAATTTCTTGAAAAAATGGAGTTTACCTTTTATCAAGTACGCTGAGAAAAATTAACACAATAGATAAAGAGTGAAGAGGATTTTTTTTATAGAACATAAAATTTCCTACATAAAAGTCCTTAAGTGCATATAGCTGAAGTTAGTAGTTTAGGTGAGAGCGCCAATCAAAGTTGCACTTTTAAAAGCCCCACAGAGGTGAATTCCTGCTTGTGATGAGTGTGTGAGCAATAGTAGCACTCTTGATTTCAAAATAAATACGCTTAATTGAAATGCGACATCATAAATTATCTGGCTCCACTGAATATTACCACGTACGATAATGTCCTTAAAAACTTGAGCTGTTTACTGACTGAAATCGGTAAACAATGATGATATTAGGCAAAAAGAGGTTTTCCTTAAAGAGATAAACTAGGTTATTCAAGGTGGCTATAAGAATTCTCTTTTCAAATACCTTGATTTTTCTGGGTTTTCCAGGTAGTTTTTGCTTTTCTTGATTCTGTTTATGTAATTATTAACTTGTAGTTATAGATGGGTGATCAATAGCCAGGATGATTGGAACTAATGTCATTTATTCTTGACATGTTCTCATCTCTGATTTCCTGGTGATGGGGAGGATGAGGCTCAAAGTGTGATCAAATGTAGTGAAGAGTTTTATCTTTAATTGTTTCCCAAACTCCTATCGCAAAGATGCGTGTTAATTTCCTTCTGATCATCCATCCATTCCTACAAAGTGCTCAAAAATTAAAATAGCTACAGTAGTAATGTTTGACTTTGTTTAAGACCTTGGTTGAGGTGAAGAAAATATTCAAAGCAGCTGACTTGGTTTCTGGAAACATTTGTCATTTGCCTGAATTTACAATAGTAAAGGAGAGTTAGTTAAATATGATTTTTAAGTTTCTTTATTTTTGAATTATTGTAGATAATGTCTAATTTTCTCTGTTTCATGGTCAAAATCCCTGTTTTTTCCCCCCGTTTTCAAATTCGCTGACTATTCCAGGTCTTCCTTACTGTGGCCACCTTGTTATATCATTATTACTACTTTAAATGGGATGATCTAGCACCAATAAATCATTATTCAGCCCTAAGAAGATTAACATTATGATATTTTATAACTAAACCTATGTCATTACTACCTTATAAGGTCTTTCCCCAGTATGTATGCGCTTATGTCGAAGCAGCTGACTTGGTTTCTGGAAACTTTTGGTACACGTATCACATTTGTGACAGAAGGCAGTTCGATCAATATTGCGTTTGTGACATTTGTGACTCAGCGAAGCTTTCACCTGCAAAACAAACAATATCACATTGTCAGAATCAAATTAAAATATAAATGTTAAGTAGAAACATTTAAACACTATATATATAGCATTGTGTCTCACTACCTGTTCAGCTTATGCACCTATGTACTAATTAAACTAATGGGTTGAGAATTAGGAAGGCTCGATTAATAGGAAATGCACTAGCATTTGTGTGGAGGGAGGGTGGAAAACCCTCAGTGCTCCCAATTGAGATCAAACCCTGATCTCGTCTTCAGCAGTCTAGGCCAACAAGAGACTAGTGCGTTAGACCATGCGGCTACCGCAGCTGGTACCACCAATATAATTTTATGCATCTCACAATTTTCCCATTCTTGCTGCTTGGCTGTAGTAGTAGGTTCCTCATTGATGTATTTACTATACATCTCGCTAGATGTTACTTTTTTTTTTTTTTGCTGTAGGTAGATATTGGTCAAATCCACTATCTTACGAATCCAAATCTCCCTTCAAATCCTGCTACAATATGAAACCAAATCTTGTAAAAAAATGTGAACGTACAACATTATTTATTATAATTCATGCATTATAATATTTAAACATTCAGTTAAGTGTTAAATTACTGGTCTGGGGCCAAGTTAAGTTCATCCTATAATGGTTTTGAACCACCATTAAGCGGTATTGAAGTTCGAACCAACAATTAATGAAGATGGAGTTATTATTTTTTAGCAAAGACGATATAAATTATTTAGAGATTTACAGCCATGCAGTAAATAACGGTTTCCATGATGATTAAACAAAGAATGGAAAACTGAAAATTATCTGTGAAAATTGGGTTTTCGTGGGATAACTACTATTTTCCCCGACATCCTGGACTCTTAAACGTTAAAATGAGTGGTAGTTTGTCAAAATCTGTTCAGTCATTTCCTCATAATTTCTATTACCAGAAATGGGCTTATCAAATTATACATAAGATCAAAGATATATTAACCTACAAATTTCATCTCATGGCCAATATGACTAAACAGTAATCTATCTTTATTTATTTAACATAATGCACAATTGCGCATACATATTAACGTAACTCAAATATAAACGTTCTTCTCACACTGTATTCTTTGTTCAAGGTCATTCTTAAATATATTTTCTAAAATTTTTTGCTAAATAGTTAATAAGTGGTTTACAGTGTATTGATAAAAGATTTATGTGGTCCACAGCCAAATAAAGGTCGGTGACTTCTGCTTTACAAATTATATCCAAGAAACCATTTAAAATTAATAATTAATTAAAAATGGTTCAAACGGCATCATAAAGCTACCATGAATCAACGAAAGAGTGTGTTTCTGATTGTTATTAAATGGCTGAAGATTTTACACATCTATTACTGACTAACCCTTAAAATATGAGTGATAAATGACCCTAACA
Organism: Timema poppense; assembly: GCA_902141375.1. Classification (NCBI taxonomy): domain Eukaryota; kingdom Metazoa; phylum Arthropoda; class Insecta; order Phasmatodea; family Timematidae; genus Timema; species Timema poppense. Next base: position 82,261 of record CABFOV010000735.1, read on the forward strand.
CACATTTAGCCCTAGATAGCTCAGTGATAAGATAATGACGTGCTAAGTTGGAGGTTCCGGATTTAGTTTCAGATTAAAAAAGAATTTTCAAAAACAGTTAATTATTTAGGTTCAATAATATAATATAGGTTTAAAGTCATTTCACCAACTTATTAGCGGTTTGGGCTTTCCCAATTTCTTCATAAAAGTGTTTCATTGCCTAGGAATGCTTATTCCTTTTGCCTTTGACATATCTTCTGCCATCTTTAAACTTTTATGGGGCCATTTTTTTAAAATAATAAAAATTGTTTTTCCACAATTAATAGACTTCACACATCCCTAAAGACATTAAATGCAATTACACTCAAGCCAGACTGAAAAAAATCCTTTCATCAATAGTAGCACTTGTTACACCAACTTGAAAACGGTGGAGGGCCAGGTTACAATCCCTAAAGAGAGATGGTGATTGGTCAGGGTGATAAGCTTCACAAACATGTCAAAACAACGGGTGACTTGTAGAGAGAAGGGATGAGTTGTCTGCTCTACTCTGACTAGGCCGTTCTGTTTCAGCTATTACGGCGTTGTATTAGATATATTCTCAAAATCTGGGGGCCAAATATGAAGCACCTCAGCAAGTATCAATTTTCATGAGTTTCAGATTGAATATTAATGTGAATGAAGTATCATTATAAAGTTAAAAGAAGTTGGCATTAATTGATTTACTTTCTCCATTTATTACACACGTTTAAGTATTCAAAATAGTTAATTGAATATTGCATTTATTTGGCACTTTTTTACGCTGTTAATTGAAGGTTTATTGAAATAATATTTATTTCAATTAATAGACCTCAAATACTTCTAATATTCCAGATATGAAATTATTGCAACATTTAGTTTTTCTAAAAATTGTTGCATTAGAGTGCTTAAAATATGCATTTAATTTACATATAATACACGGATCCTAGTTTGGTTTAAGAAGACCTACTATTATATATCATTATTATTATATTATTAATTTTGGGCCCTACACCCTTAATAAACCTAATTTAGATTTTTTTTTACTTTCAAAGGACGTTTTCTCATCTCATGTCTCAATACTTTTTTATATTCTTATCTAGAGATCGTCTCAAATTAAAAAAATTGTTCTAGCACATCCCTAGAGAGGAAGTGTACCCATATTTGCATGGAGGGAGAGTGGAATACCATTTAGGAAAACCCATCCTCAGTACAGTCGACCGGGATTATAACCCTGTTAACATGTAATTGGCAATCTTTTCTTTCAAAAGTGATGCCTTAGAGCATGAGGTCACTGAACTGGGTGACAGTTTATTAAATGTTCCGCACCTTGTTATGATCTTTCAAGTGTTCTCGCAGTGCAGAATATAGAGAAAAGTGTTGGTAGCACTGGTGACACCGGTACTTTCTGGAGAAAGCTTTCACTTCTTCGTCGTGTTCTTTCTTGTGCTCATCAAGTTGCATCTGTTAACACCATATCATCATCATCATCAACATCAAGCTTCTTTGACAATGTGAGTATATAATTAAATAAATTTATCGATCCAAATTACAAATATTGGTTTTAAAGACTAAAAAGGTATAAAATAAATTGATATATTTACCATGTATCGTAATAATATTACAATTTTTGATTTTAATCTGGAGTTGGTACATTTTTACTGACTCCAACTCCAAATCCACCCAACATTTCTTCCAACTCAAACTCCACGACTCCCCCTCTACAGCCATGATTAAGATTCAGAACTTTGAATAAAATACAAGTCCTAAGAAGATTCAGTTTCAAAATATTGAAGCTATGCAGAGGCCTAACATTCAGACTCCAATTTACTAAATATTCAAGACTAGTCTGAATAAAGTTTTGTACTTTAGCGAATAAATGTATTATCGAGTACTTGGCAGTCCGGCGACTCACCTGGGTGTTGAACTCATCCCCGCAGTCAGAGCAGAATAGGTTTTCCTCTTGCTCGTGCACCATGATGTGCGCCTTGAGGCTGGCGATGCGGTTGAACCTCTTGTGACACTCGGGACAACGCGGGTCCTTTACGTTGTGGGTGGCCTCGTGAAGAGAGAGGTTGACTGCAACATTGAACGTGGCAGAGCACAAGTGGCAGCGGTATGGCTTGTCTTCTGAGTGGAGTTTTATGTGACGACGGAGCTGGGCCCACTTGGGAAATTCCTTGGCACAAACGTTGCACCTGAAGGGGCCCTGTCAGATTTTTAAACACAAAATAAATAAATAATAATAATAACCTTCCATCACCTCACTATTTAATGTGCAGTTAGGTTCTAAACTATAAATGATTCAAATCTAAGATGGGACCTTTAAATCCTCAGAATCCTCAAAGATATTTGAGATTTGAGAAAATCTCTAATTCAAGACTCAGATCCTTGAAAAAATATATTTCCATTTAAAAATTATTTTTTTTAGAACCCTAATAATTGGTGATTTAGAACCAAATATAATAACATGAGCTTAACAACCAGACCCCAGACCAGTAATTTAACACTTAACCCAATGTATGAATGTTATAATGAATGGATTATAAGAAAGAATGGTAGCATTTATTATTTGTATTTTTTATTATTCTATTATATTCATATTTCCTCTTAAGTTCATGATTTTTGTCCAAGATTCAAATTCATAAAATAATGGATTAGGCCCAACTATAAGTCAAGTTTGAAGCTTAATTTTACCTTCAAATCTGAATCATGGAAAAAATTACCTTTGATAGATAGTAAGATGGCAGAATAATTTAGTTAGAAATTGTAACTAAATGTTACTATTCATTATAACATTCATACTTCCGGCTAAGTGTTAAAACAATGTTTTGAGGTCTGGTTAATAATAAGGGTGTGTGAAGCTTTGAAAACTTCTTGAGTTCACTTTGAATATTTGTTAACTTCAACTTCGATTCGAGAGTAAAATTACAAATTCGAAAATGATTTGATGATAGCTTAATTTATAATTTTATGAATAAATATATTATAAAAAATTAATTATTTTTTTGAAACGAAGTTTAATTTGGTTTCAGGAATATCTAATATTACTTGATTTGACATTGCTTTGAATTGAAAAACCGGACTTCACACACCCCTAGTTATTGTGTCAGCAATTTTTTATACAAAATAATGGGTCAAAAGAGCTTATCAAAGATGAAAATGTTTGATCCATTAAAAAAAAGTATGACTTAATGGCATCGTTAATTCTGTACCTTTCCCACAGGTGGCTCCACCTCAGTCTCGTCTTTGCGTGGGCGGCCAGGTCCTCTCCTGGCGGCAAGATCATTCTTGAAGGACGGGATCAGCGAGGGACAGTGCCGAGGTGGGCGCGGTCCAATTATGTGGAAATGTAGCTCCTTCTCCTCTCCTGTCTCCTCCTCTAACTCCCCCAGTTGGCAAGTAAGCCCCTCTCTGTGCTCCTTGTCGAGGGCAGGGAGATCCATGTTCATCCCCATGCGCAATTCCTCAGTTTTTTCTCTCTCTATGTCACATTGAGCCTCGTCTACATCACACCCAGAATTAAGAGTCCCAGGATTGTTGTTGAGAAGTGCCAACTGAGTGAGCAAGAGAAAAGTTTAAAAAATATTATTCCAGCCTCAGGATATGCCAAAATTACTCCCATAAAAGTTGTGGGACAGATGTTTACTTACTATTAATTGACTTTATATAACTATGTTTGTGAGTAGGCCTAATGTATTAAAATTGTATTATTTAAATTTTAGTTCATGAAAAGATCTAGTAGATCAGGAGGGGGTGATGTTCTTCCTACGTTGGAAAAGATAAGACCAATAAAGAGTAGAGAAGTACTATATAGGACATACTTTGTATCTATATACAGCAGAAACATGATGATTTGATGTAAGCGAGACCTGGGAGTACATGTGATAACAGAGGAAGTAAGGGTGAAATGATAGGGACAAGTTGTGGGATGTTAGAGTACATGAGATAATAGAGGAAGTAAGGGTGAAATGATAGAGACAAGTAGCGGGATGTTAGAGTACATGAGATAATAGAGGAAGTAAGGGTGAAATGATAGGGACAAGTAGTGGGATGTTAGAGTACATGAGATAATAGAGGAAGTAAGGGTGAAATGATAGAGACAAGTAGCGGGATGTTAGAGTACATGAGATAATAGAGGAAGTAAGGGTGAAATGATAGGGACAAGTAGTGGGATGTTAGAGTACATGAGATAATAGAGGAAGTAAGGGTGAAATGATAGAGACAAGTAGCGGGATGTTAGAGTACATGAGATAACAGAGGAAGTAAGGGTGAAATGATAGGGACAAGTAGTGGGATGTTAGAGTACATGAGATAATAGAGGAAGTAAGGGTGAAATGATAGAGACAAGTAGCGGGATGTTAGAGTACATGAGATAACAGAGGAAGTAAGGGTGAAATGATAGGGACAAGTAGTGGGATGTTAGAGTACATGAGATAATAGAGGAAGTAAGGGTGAAATGATAGAGACAAGTAGCGGGATGTTAGAGTACATGAGATAACAGAGGAAGTAAGGGTGAAATGATAGGGACAAGTAGTGGGATGTTAGAGTACATGAGATAATAGAGGAAGTAAGGGTGAAATGATAGAGACAAGTAGCGGGATGTTAGAGTACATGTGATAACAGAGGAAGTAAGGGTGAAATGATAGGGACAAGTAGTGGGATGTTAGAGTACATGAGATAATAGAGGAAGTAAGGGTGAAATGATAGAGACAAGTAGCAGGATGTTAGAGTACATGAGATAATAGAGGAAGTAAGGGTGAAATGATAAGAACAAGTAGCGGGATGTTAGAGTACATGAGATAACAGAGGAAGTAAGGGTGAAATGATAGGGACAAGTAGTGGGATGTTAAAGTACATGAGATAACAGAGGAAGTAAGGGTGAAATGATAGGGACAAGTAGTGGGATGTTAGAGTACATGAGATAATAGAGGAGGTAAGGGTGAAATTATATTATCATGTTTATGAAGATGCAAAAGGAAATAATCCCAAGGGGATATGAAGTTTATATGGAAATATACTGCAAGGGTGATCAAGGAAGAGATGGAAGGAGTAGATAACAGCAAGTGTGAGGATGAAAGGAGAAGAATGGAAGCAAATAAATGAAGAGTGGGGGTAGGAAAGAGGAAGATGGAGGCATTTTATTAAACTGACCCAGCTAAAGGCTAGAAACAGTTGATGTTGATGATGAGTTAATGAATTAATGTGTTTGCCAATTGAGTGAATATAGCCGACATAGTAAGATAATAAAATAATCTAGTTAATGATAAATGCATAAAGAATATGAAATCCTAAGGAACATAAAACCGAGTAGCTTTGAAATACTTATGTGGAGAAGCAATTTAATTTTCTTTTTATTGAAATAAACATGGTTATCCTTTCTTTAACTAAAAGCAAGTTTAACTTAATTGTAAAACACAAAATATTAACTGAAAAAAGATAAAAAAGTGTCTTTCGCTTAGCAATTCATGCAATCAGCGTGGTCATGGTTTAAAAATGGAGAAATAATAATACTAATAATTATGTTAATTTACCTGGGTACCGTCCAAGAACAGTCCTAAATTATTGTTGCTAATACTTTTCAGAATGATGTTGTGGGGAGTCCCTTGATCGATGATCGCATTTTCTTCAAGAAAATGCAATGGGACGGTTAAGAATGTTGTGGTTCCATCTTCAAGATTATCTAAAATAAATACCATGCACCAATATAACACTTAGTTATCCTCTTCTGATAAGGTGATCATTCACTCCTGATTTTTAGGAGAGCCCCTGTAGCCAGACACTTTAGCTCATACTCATTAAATTGTAAAATGACATGTGGACACATGAATCAAATTCGGGACGTCTGGTTTATTAAGTCAATGCTCTAACCACTGAGCTATCTAGAAGTCGTCCCATGCTCAGGGTCACTCTTCACTCATATTTAAAGACAAAGTTGTGATGGATGTGCAGAAATTGCCAGATACATATGAGCAATGGCATACAAAACCAAATTTTCCATGTTTGATTCCTGTGCTATGGTGTCTTTTTTCAATTTAAAGAATATTATATCTAGATGCGGCTATAACCGTAATCATCAAATATAATAGCTTAGCTATTTAAGTCATGTACTAACATAACCATTCAGTTCAGAAAGTGCACATTAAATAGACCTACCTCAATTAAATGAAAAAATAAATACATGACAACCTTCATTAAAGTGTTATATGCTATACAGATTTTGTGCACCAATTTATTAAATAGCTATAGTGGAGCACTAATTATCTGAAATCCGATGACCTGAGGTGGTTGAACAATTTATGTTTTGTGAGAGTTGTCTTTGCCTAGGAAACGATTCGTATTAAACTGGTTCTGTCATCTAAAATAAACAGCAGAGCCACTCATCGTCCCCAATGCACTGTGACGCTATAAATATTACTGTCCAAAGCTCCACCTAGTTGTCAGTTGCCTACCAATGACTGCCATTGCTGCAACGTATTGATTTGTCATGATCTTTTTTTTCTTCAAATGATTGAGAGTTTTGTGTGTACAAATTTAGTGTGACTTAATGTATATTTGGTAATTTCCCATCATGATTGAAAGTTAAATAGTTAAATAAAATAAAAATGTTGTTAGTATGGGGTGCTCCATATTTTCAGGGTTTTATTGGTCATGTATGCAAGGCCACCTCGGTGCGGTTAGACACAGATAATTGGGACTACTATAACTAACTCAATATGAAAGAAGATGTATTCTTCTGATGAATACCATTTGAAAGCAAGGATCTATTTTTTATAAATAATCAATGTTTCGTCACCAATCCCCCCACCCTCTTCCCTCCTGCTGGTCATTGATTTGAGGTATTTAACGTGCATGTTCTGAACCAACTGTTTATATTAGCACACATCTTATAAACCAAGTTAAATCTAAAACCGACACAACACCCAGCCCCCCTGAAAGAGGAAATCCACATTTCACCAATGATAAATTTTTCAGCCATGCCAGGAATCGATCCCAGGACACTTAGCTCAGTAGACAAACATGCCATCAACTGATAGTATTTTACATATTAGTCAGTGTTTGAGAATATAGCCTAAACTAACAGATATATTGTGATATATCATGATAAATATCCTGATATTTATCTGTTGATATACACCACAATATATATCAAGCAAAGAAACTTAAATTTTTTTTATATTTATTTTATATTTTTATTTAGGTGATGTACACTACTTGGCAAACTTGTGTGACCATAGATTTTGTGTATCAAATCCAACCGAAAACAAAAAACTAGTGTTTGAGCATGTGAATTCTCTAAGTAATAGTGTTATCCCAATTATTATGGTTCTTTCAATGGTCAGATGCCCTTTCCCTCATATTTGTTTGGTAGACAGTTACACCCTTCCAATGACTTAGTGGAAATCAGTAAATAGGCCTATTACAGAATCTGTTGTATGGTTTGATTGAAGAAAGAGTTGAAGAAGAGCTGGTTAGATTTGTGTGAACTACTAACCTTTAGCACATTTAAAAAAATTATGGCATAGTCTAATCAAAACTGGGAAATGCAAAGACAGGTTTACATTCTTGTTCAAATAGCCTACTTGAACAAAGATTCAAGCAGTAAAAAAATTAAACTTAGGCCTAGAATGGGTTTGGTCTGAGTCTCAAGAAGGAAGAGTTGAAAGCCAAAATGTTAGTTAGTTAGAGTAAGATGGAGGCATTTTACTAAACTTATCCAATCACAGGCTTGAAAAAGTTGATGTTGATAATGATTACTAATTAGTTTACATTTGTTATTTCTGTAGGAGCCGGAGGCAGACAGTATAAAAATAGAGAAGTCGAAGGCTTAACGTAGTGACTCCACAGCCCTGGTAGAAAGTGTTAAATTAATTTTCTCTGAACTGATTGTTAAGTTTTCACTATAATTATGTTGAGGCTGAACCACCAATAAGCAGTTCAGAGCTCTAAAACCAAATTGGATTTTATAAAGAATAAACATTTAATTTTTTTTCAAATCTTGAATCCGATATTTTCTCGCATTCTTAAATGTCGAGTATCCTTAAGCCTTCAAGGATTCAATAATTCAAAAATTCTATTCCTAATATTCAAATTTTTTTAGCACCGTGTTTTACTGCCCGTTCAGGTTATTCACTTATGTATTAATTACGGTAATGATTTTATTAGGGATGAGGATGGTTACATTTACAGGAAGTTCACTCACATTTGTGTGGACAAAGTGTGGAAAACCATTTTGGGAAAAAAACCTTCAATACACCTGAATGAGACTCGAGCCTCGATCTGCACATCATCGTCATTCTAGTCTACTGCAAAAGTGACACCTTAGACCATGTGGCCACTGAAGCGGGTGTCACTTTATCTTTTAAAGATAAAGTAAAAGTTGTAGAATCTTATTTACACAGTCAGTCAACTTATTTCATTTTTCCCCACCTGAAGTTGTGACCAGATTGTTGCCATCTCCAGCAAAAACAAATCCACTGCTAGAAAGTATACTGTCTAGTGGTACAGAGACAAACTGCGAATCGCCGGCTGGAACTTCACTCAAGTTTTGTGTCTCCATTTCCTCCAAAATAAACTACCAGTATTTACAGAGGAGTCGTGAATAGCTCCAAAATTTGAATGTTCGGTCACCATTAGCTAAAACAAATAGATATCATATACATATTAGCTTATTTGATGGGATGTTTGTGCTTGATGAAATTGGTATTAGGCCTACCGGTACAGTAATAATATTATAATGTGAAGAAGGTACAGGAAAGGTGTATGTTTTTCTATCCACCTTTCCTTTACCTTCTTCCAAATATAATACAATTACCTCATAAAGCAGAAAGAGGTTTTCCTCATAGAAATTTAGTTTTAGTCATAAGTAATGTTTTATAAAAGAAATCTGTTTAATGGCACTATTGTACACAGCAAGAATGGTATACAAAACAGTGAACGATATCCCTATAGTGTTAGTTTTCCATTGGAAGCGAACTCGGAAATGAATACGCCTACCGTATAGCCTTCTGTATAAAAAATATTCTTGAATCTGAATCTAAGTTTGAATATATTTAGTAAAGTGTTTAATACTTTAAATAAATATTGTATTAATTTATATCCCTTCAATGGCCTACACTAAACTTATGAGTCTTAAATTATTTTTAATAAACAATAATTTTGTAAAATTTCATTTTAATAGATGATAAATCAAATTATATCACAACTTATGCATTTAAATTAGACCTATTTCAGATCTTCTCATATAAGAATTAATTTGGAAAAGTAGACCTATATTTAAAAGTTCATTAGAGCATTGATGTAACATAATTAACATATTAGGACTATAGATCGTACATATTTTATCCTTTAAAATTTCAGTAGCGTAGCACCAAAATTGTCAAAACAAGGAATTTTTTAAAGCAAGACTGAAGAGGATATTCCTTTCAAAGTCAAGTTGAAGTTTCAACACTTTGTACATCCCTAATATGATTAAGTTACTGATTTATTATAAACACATTATTTTTTTAATAATTAATACACTAAACAAGAATAAGGCGATTCCAATAATAGGAATATTAAGATTTTTTGATTGTTACTAATAGGAAATTAAAATAAAGCTCATCTAAATTAAAGTTACTAAAAGTGTTTCACGATAATAGGCTAGGAGATAGTTAGCATATTTATTAATCAATATTAATATAAACTAACAAAACCTAGATATCTGTGTCAACCATATATTTTTCCTGAAACAATGAGATCCCAAAGTATCTTGCATTAAAATAGATTATTAATAAAAACACAATTTTTATCCATCAAGTGTAATATGAATCCTATTTTATTATCTTGGTTCTATTTAATTCCTTCTCGCAAAAATATTTTCAAAAAAATAGGCTTAGTTTATTTTAACAATATTGGGTTGAGTATTTCCAAATTTGTATTTATTGACACATAATAGGTTAGGTTTTGTTAAGTTGGTAAAGTTTTCAAATTATAAACATAACTATTTATTTATGTGTGACACTTAAATATATTATTACTTTGTGAAGGTCTTCATTGGGATCAATATGTGGGATACTTTAATGTGTGCTTTTGGTGAGTAGGGGCCTCATTTTTAACTTTGTAATTATATAAAATTTACAAACAATCTTAATGTTTCTATTATTTGAATCATCATATTCTTGTGTGTATTAATGATACAAATAATAATGATTTACTCTATTATCATACAAAGTGTCTACAATAATTGTATTATAAAAGTTTACCATTACCCCCTTACCCCAAACTATTCTATGAATTGAAAGAGGTGACTTTCTAGCTTTAAGTGTGTTATTTATAAACTTTCTGGGTATAGGCCTTTTATAATGTAGGCTGTTTACACAAACCATTTTCTAATAAAAATAATGCAATGGAATTAATAGTCCTAAAAAAAAAGTGGATGAAAATATTTAATGAATAAATGTTTGTTGTAATTTTCCTACTAGCTACTATGCTAGTCAATTTGTACTAGTAGGTATCAATAAAGTAATAAAACCAGTTTGTCTTGTGTATTTAACTTGTGGACCATCAGCAAACAAATCTGACAATAGCCTTTGCACAAATTGGGGTAGTTTACTAGAGTTGATAAAAAAACTTTTAGGTGATGTGATTACATAATAATTATTTCTCATCAGGTTCAACAACACAAACACGTGCAATCTCCCGAAAAACCACAATAAAGTATAACCTAAAACACATAAACAATTTCGATAATACAATAATCAATAACTAAGAGACCTTTTCATAAATCTCAAAACACAGAAAAATTAGTGCCATTACTTATAGCTAAAATGCTATAATATTATACGCCGCAAAATTGAACGTAAAATATTAAAGGAAATATATTCAAATCACGCCGCCAATTATATTTTACGAAAATAAACTTTCTTGCAGCCATTGGCAAAGGGCCTACTTTAAAGTATCATTCCGCTTGGGAAATAAATACATTTAGTGTCTAGATTTTCATAAATTAAAAATGTATTAACTAACCTAATTAGGTTAACAAAATATGACAGCATAATTTTAAACATGTTATTTGTAAACACACGACATATATATTGTAGAAAAACACAATATTATTGACATTCAAGTTGTGAAATGACAAAAACAATGGCGGAACGAGAAACTACTATACAGATAAAGTTATTTTCCCACCATGCATCACTCTATAAAAGACGACGCCCGCGTTCCGAGCATTAACAAATTTTATTTCGAATATTATTACTATTGAAATATTTTTTGATAGTCTCTACCTGTTGTAGATAAGGGTGATTCTAATGATAATATTCACGACAATAATTGGTATCTCTACATGAGCAATAACTCTAAAATTTATAGTACAAGAATAATCAATCCGAATGTTCAAATCATACCGTCAGCAATAGACATGTCAAGCGCGAGTATTCAAAATGAAATTAATCATATTCTTTTGACAAGCTATATTATCCTCATAAAAACTTAATAATATATAGGTTTTAAAAGTTATTTAAAAAATAAAATATACATAAGAACTATGTTTGTTTCATGCACATTATTATTGTTGTTAAAATTGCAACATTATTTTTAATATTTTCCGAGCCATCACGAGTTGTCATGAGTATCTACTTGTAATATTTTTGTTGTTGATAGGTGTCGTCTCAATCTCCGTAAATAACTTTTAATTAGCTTTAATCAGTCAACCACCCTCCTTCTTTTCCCACCTTTGAAATATTCGTGAACTGTTCTAGGCTCACTATTTTTCTCCTCGCGTTATATTAGTCGTACGCGGTTAACACGTGCGTATGTATAGATCTATAGATTTGCCTCTCGTTTGTGAAAACTAACATCTACCAAAGTGCTCGTTTCGTGTTTTTTTTAACTTATAAGATTGTATGCTAGATGTCTTCAAGAAAAAAACATCACGTCGCTTGAGGGATCCAATCATCATCATCATCATCAATGACATATCAAGGTAGGAACTTGCAAGCAAGTAATTGCGCCTAAATAGAAACTAAATTATGATCAAAAAGGGCGTATAACTTTGCCGGCACAGAATAAGCGTTTAAATCAGACTATATATGGATGTTGATAAAGCTTCCGAACTCAAAATTAGCATTATTGAAAATGGCGACGTATAGTTCATTTTTCGTAGTGTATTATCAAATTGGTGTGACGCAACAAAGATATCTAGGTTAATGGGGGTGTGAGTTACCATTATACTGTGTCGAAACTTTTTTTATGTAATTTTTTTTCAATGGAAATTTTAATGTAATTTTAAGATATGTAAAACGGTATACCTTTGGAATATAAAATCGTAAGCTTGTTCTTCAAATGTGGCCTATGTATTCGATACTTCTTTAGGGTTCGAATATTAGATTATATTTTGTATTTCAGATGCAAGCGTTTTAAAAATACTATACAACAATATATTGTCTAAATGTCCCAACAATAAGTGTATTGTCCTTGGTTGCTTAAACTATGGCTTAAGGGAGTATGGGACTACACAATATTTCGTTTGATGAATCTAAAAAAAAATATATATTTTAGTAAGTGAAATGGGGGAAATTGAAGAGGGAGACAAAAACTGAAGTACATGAATCATAAAGCAGACTATGTTGGTAGAAAAATCTACAAATATGTAAAAAAAAAATAAAGGCCCAAAATAGGTTAAAGTGGAGAACTGTAGCAAATGAAACGCATGATTGATCAACTAATGATGATTATCTAAGACAGTGACACGAAAATGATTCAAGGGGGGAGGGGGGGAGGCGACATACAACGTGCCATTGAGCATTTTAAATCTTAAATACACACAGATTTTGGTTTATCTCTAAATCTGTATTAAAATATGAATTCACTGCTTTACTTCAAAATGTAGTAGTGTTTTAGTTAAGCGCTACCATGGCTCCGAAAGGGGTGGTACGCGACTGGTGAAAGTCTGGGAAACACTATCCTAAGATGTATATTTTTACCAGTGTATTTGTAGTATAATTAAATTAACCAATATTATAATATAAACTACTGATTATTGTGTTAAAATAATACCATATGCAACTGATCCGTTTAATGTTTGCCTAAATAATCTTCATGGCATCAGCCCGCAATCGAGACATACTGACCGAGCGGCCGCCCTCAGTTTGCGATGATAGTGCCAACGTTTTGCGGATAGATGGTGTCATGTTGTCAGCACAACCAACCCTTCGGCCATTAATCCCAGTTTTCTAAGCTTAAGCTGCCACTTATGCATTCAAATAGCTCCTCATTGGTGTTCAAAAGGCTGAGTTTAACCCCGTTTCTGACCCATTGGTTCACAGAAAGGTCTAGAAGCGCCAGAGATCGAACCTAGAACCTCTGGATATGAAGTCAGGGACTCTGACCACTAGACCATAGTGGTGGTCCATAATTTCACATAGGTGATAAAAATAGGCTAGATTACATTTAAAGTAGCATCAGCATTTCAAGAAAAATAATAATAATAATAACACAGCATTAAATTAGATACCCGTTAATTTGTATATTTACAAGAGTTTATAAACATCGAATTGTAATCTTATCCACTCACATAAAAAACACCCGCTTTGACAGTTAAATGGTTCTAGGGCGTCAACCTCACTAAATACTGGGACTGCCGATGACGAGGACATCGAAATTCGAATCACGGTAGGATATTCCGCAAGGGTGGTTTTTCCTAACTTATTTCCCCTTCTTTCTCCACCCAGATGTGGAGTACACTTTATCTAAATTCAATCTTCCTCATCCCTAACATAATTGAGTAATTAGTACATAAAATCCGTTCACGATAGGTTTTTACCTGGATGACAGTTCGAAAATCATATGTTTAGGTTTTGGGTTGCCAACACTTGTAAAATATCACAGTTTTGTTATAAATGTAAAGATCTTTAATTACCTGTTATATATTACATTTAAAATAACGTAAACTTAAGTTTTCTCATATTATTTCATTTTTTAAATACTTTTTTTTTTATCCAACCTGAAACAATATTTTAAACATATTTTTTTTAGCACCGTGTCTTACTACCCATTCGGGTTATACTCTTTAAGTACTAATTACGTTAATGGCTTAGGAATTGGGAAGGTTGAATTAGAGGAAGTGAACCCGCATTTGCGTGGAGGGAGAAGTTTAAAACCATTTAGGAAAAACTACTCCCAGTTCACCCGACCGAGATTCGAACCTCGATCTCCCCGTCATCGGCAATCGAGTTCAACACGACTAGCGCGTTGGCCAACTACGCCACCGAGGCGGGTTTTAAACATAATTAAAAGTACTTATTCTTCGCTTTGGAACGTTATTGATTTTGTGTAATATAGTGCATACATCAATACCTTTTAATAAAGGCATCGTATTTACTTGGAAAAGAGAAAATTATCATATTTTTTTTACGTACAATAAATGATTTTATGATTATTTTATCTTATTTTGAAATATTTAAATGAATAAAGTATTTTCATCAACTGCGTGTCCACATCACTGTAAAAAACTTATTTACCGTTATGTTCAATAATATGGTTTAAATTCGTCAGTCGCCATTTTGAAGCTATGTTCGTTAGAAGTTTTTGTGAAAGTGGTGTGAATATTTTCTTTAAGTGGAATAAAACAATAAATAAACTTTGTGTCCGTTCTCAAATAAATATATAAATAATATTGGCCTAAATTACTCTGGTTAACTATCACATTAATATATTATCATCTGTTTTCATTACAGTCATCCAAAGTGATAGATGTCAGCTGTTGGCGTAGTGAATATATTAGGGACTACTTCTAGTAACATTTCGAGCTGTCATCCAGGTAAACTTAGGTCGTGAATGAATTATATGCGCATAGCCCGAATGAGTATTAAGACACAGCTTAAAAAAACACCCCAAAACGTATAATATTAGGCTACTTGTGTGTTAGGAATTGAGAAGGTTGAGTATAGAGGAAGTGAACCCGCATTTGCGTTTAGGAAGAGTGAAAAATCATTTAGGGAAAACCACTCCCAGTTCACCCGAGCAAGATTCGAACTTATATCTCCCCGCCCTAAGATTTTAGGAAGATTTTAAGTAAATATCAAATGGATTCGTCGAAAAAGCGACCCTGAATGTCATAAAACTATCAAAGTGATTGCACGTCAAAGTCAAGCATGTCTTTCCCACATAGCTCGGCCGGTAAAACCTAAAAGCAGTAATAAATTAAACAATACGTTTACTTACTATTTTTTTAACGCCACGTTTTTACCGTTCGTGCTAGACGCTTATGTACTAGTTACATTGGTTTTAGGGATTAAAAAGGTTATATTTAAAGGAAGTTTACTCGCATTTGCATGGGGAGGGAGTGGCTTTTAAAATTGTTTGGAACCACTCTGTTCACCCAACCTAGATTCGAACCTCTATTTTCCCGTCATTGGCAGTCTAGTCTACTGCGAGAGTAGTGCGTTAAACCACGCGACCACCGAAGCAGTATATTTACTATTGACAACAAGATATAAATGTTTGAACATATTTTAAACATATTTAGGTTGATTTGTTTTAACATTTCCCTCTCGAGCCGGATAGAAATAACTTAAGGTCGACAATTACCGTTAAGTACGTCTATGCCAGACTGTATCGCGGAACTAAAGCCCTATTTGATGCCAAAGAAACTTTCTCGGGAAAGCTCAACGAGCTAGAAAAATGGCGATTCTATTTTATTACCTCGCCAATTTAGTTCTCCCGCTACTTTTACCCCTCACACTCCCTTTAAAAAAAATAAGAGAGAAGAAATCACTAATTCTTCAGAGTTGTTTGTTTCTCAAACTTTAGAGAACCGATAGAAACTACTATACTCCGAAAGGATCATTCCTTCTTGTAAAGGATTCAAATGTATTTTACGTACACTTTAAAAACTTATCAAATACCCCCCC
>CABFOV010000735.1:98492-113009 GCA_902141375.1 Timema poppense
AAATAGGACTTCGAAAAAAAAAAAAGATAAAAAAAAAAAAAAAGGGAAAAAGATGGAAAGAAGAAAAAAAAAGAAAAGGGAAGCGATAAAGTAAAAAAAAAAAAAAAGAGGGAGAGAAAGATATGTGCTGTTACTTTTCCCCTCCCCCCTCCCTTTCCTTTTATCCCGAGCTCGTATCTTCCGTCTTTTACCCATCCCCTCCACTCGGCCCAATTAATACGGCTTATCTGCATAGAGCACAGTGGAAGCTGCAATGGCCCCATCGAGCGAGCACGTTTGCTACACTTTCAAGTTAAAGTAGGCCTTGTGCCTTTATAACAATAAATATCTCCACAAACCCTTCCTCCCTCCGTCTCCGACAGTCCCATATCACTCCGCTAGATGGTAGTGGAGTAGCGAAGAAGAGAGAGAGGGAGATCGAGAAGAGTCTGTCGGATAAGGGGGAAAGAGGGAAGCCAGGCCAGGGTACAGTTGAGCGGGAAGCTTCAAGTAGGCCATTTGTATGCATGCTGAAGCTCTTCCATCTGAACGTTTGCCCGGATCTGTCAGTCAAAATGGGCTCCTCACTTTAGACTGGATTCCTCCCTAGGGCGCTACACCGTATCTTTGCTCCTCTCCTGCTCTCACAGAGATACACACTACTATACACCCGCCTCCCCAACCCTCTTTTCACCATTACAAAAGAGGAATCAGAAATTAAAACGGTCTCGGAAAAGACAGGGGGGGGGGCAAGCGAAACCGCCCCCCTTGCCCTCCCCAGTTTCGTCCTAAAGATGGGAAGGAGGGGGTAGAAAGATTAAAACAGGAGAACAAAACATAGTTATCCTTTCATTTTAATTTCTAGTAGAACTGACGTCACTACTTGTGATTGTGTTTCGCTATCCAGATCTACCCCCCCTCTCCCCCCTTTCCCCTATCCTACAGCGAAAACCCATTCCATCCTCTATCACCGGCACCATTTTCGGTACTCTCAAGTTGGCGAAACTTGTGCCCCTGGAAATTTATAATTCATCGGCTTACACCGACTCGGGTTTACGAATTAATAAAGTGTGTTACTTAAGTTGGTCCCCTTAAAATATTTTGAGATGATTTACTTTTGAGGGAAGAAAATGTGTCTACAAACGACTGAACCGAGAGAAGGAGGTGGAGGGGGTGGTATTAAAGTTGAGTGAAGAAAAGTTTTTAACTGAAGTGGTTTCTGAATAATTTACTTTTGTACAGTGTTGTGTGGAAATTTAGCTAGGGTAAAAATCAAAACAAAAAAAAATCGCTTTTAATCAACTCTGATTGTTTTCATTAAGTCTGAAATTTCTCCAAACACATTAGTCATTCTTTGAATTTAATATAAATATGCAATAGCGACTTGTAATAGTATATAATAGACTAACAATCGACTATAGTTTGTTAATTACAGGCTACTTTTGAGATATGTTAAAGAAAAATTCGACCAAAACTCATTTATATACAATTAACTTAGCTATATTAGTTGGTATAGATCAAATTCATTGTTATTATTTAATATTATCCCAGGTTGTAAAAATTAGGATATTTTATTTGACACTAAAAATGTGTCAACTATTTAAGAAAATAATACTTCAGTCTAATTTTCATAGGAATTAGCTAGAAAAATCAATAAATCTACTCTCACTTATTCATACATCAAGTCATGTGATCTGCAGCTGTCACTTTTTTATGCACTTAAAGCTCCCAAATTTAGCAATCAACTATGGGAAGTGTTGGCTCAAAAAACAAACTAAAAATTGTTTTTAATCTAATATTTTAAAATCTATTACATGTTTTTAGACAACTAATAACTTGATCGATCGATTTATCGATGACTTTCATTATCTTATTGGATGTTTCAAACCGGATTTCTCCTAAACAAAGCGAAATATCGGAACAAAGGACAGATAATTCTAATGATAGTTTAATATTGAACACATTTTACACCAAGGAGTTCTTTTATAAACATAAAATTTAAAAAAATGTCAGTTCACTCTTTAAACGCGTCGGTGACCGCATGATTTAAGGTGCTACCCTCGCTGTAGTACCGATGATGGGGATATCGGGGTTCGAATGTCGGTCGAGTGTACTGAGGGTGTTTTTTCCAAAATTGTTTTTCACTCTCTCTCTCTCTCTCTTTCCCCACGCAAATGCGTGTACACTTCCTTTAAAAGTAGCCTTCATAATCTCTAAAACTACTAGCATGATTATTATATTTGTTATATAAACGGGTGCTAAAAAACACTTTTTATGCAGAATTACATATTTTTATTTAAATTTTTGCTGTTTGCTCGAACCCGCCTCGGTGGCGTAGTTGGCTAACGCGCTAATCGTGTTGAGCTCAACTGCTGAGAACGGGGAGATCGAGGTTAGAATCTCGGTCGGGTGAACTGGGGGTGGTTTTCCCTAAATTGTTTTCCACTCTCCCTCCACGAAAATGCGGGTTCACTTCCTCTAATTCACCCTTTTCAATTCCTATTCCATTAGCGTAATTAGTACTTAAAGCGTATAACCCGAACGGGTAGTAAGACGCGGTGCTAAATATTATTAATATTATGTTTGCTCGAAAGGGAAGCGAAAATGGCTTATCTCAAAAGGGCCTTTTGAATTAGTTTTCCGATCCCCTACGACTCCCCAAAGTTTGTTGTTTAGTCCGGGAACACTCTTTATAATCAATATTTACCTACTTATAAAATAACTAAAAAAACAACTCCATTGCTTGATCCCAAAATCGAGCTATACTGACCGAGTGGCCGTCGTAGTTAGCGATGATGGTGCTAACATTTGTGGATAGAGGGTGTCATACGGTCAGCACATCAATAATAATAAATAATAACAATAATAATAAAAATAAAGTTATTTATATTGACAGAGAAAGAATATGTTTGTACTTTCTAAAACTGGCTTCCTATGAAAATTGGGTTGTAGCTTGGCTTTTATTCACAGACAAGAGGGAAATTACCAAAATTCATTTTTGACCTTTCAAATTTGACAAAATTGTCGCTCTTATTGAAGAGGCATATTTCGCCAAATAAATGTGTTTGAAAAGTTAAATATTTATTTCCCATTAAACACGCTCATTTTATTTTTATTTTTCATATTCATATTTTTATATTTTTATTTTTCATATTTCATATTCAAAAACTATCAAACGGAATGTTTTAAAATCATCTCCCAACCTCTCACACGAAAAAATGTCAAGGAATACTCCAAAATCGGACTAAAAACAACTTTTGTATCGCAATTTCACTTATCAATGATTGTAGATAAGAAAATGGGCTTTTAAATTTTTTAATAGCAAGTTAGTTGACAATATATAAAATAAATACATTTTATGGTTCAATAAGTTTTCACTTCCTTAAATATTAGATCAAAGGTATTGGTAGTTGGAATGTATAAAAGTGTATCATGATGTATACAAATAATAACCTTCTATTTTTTAAATTTGGTACCAATTAGACATTTTAAATTAGATAGCCGTAAAGCAATGGTTTTTTAGCATAGAATTTTACTACCTGTTTGGGATATACGCACGTAAACTAACTATGCTAATGAGTTAGAGATGAGGAAGGTTGAATTTAGAATAAATGTACCCACATTTGAGTGGAAAACCATTTTAATTTGAGGAAAAATCAACGTCAGTATACCCAACAGGGATTTGAACCCTGATCTACCCACCATTGTCAGTCTAGTCTATTGCTCGAGTGATACCTTAGCTTAGACCACTGAAGCAGTTTTAAAATGTGGGTAAAATTCCTATAAATTCAACCGTGTTCATCCCTAGCTCGCAATAGTAATTTCATATTCGTATAACCCGAAGACAGTAAGATACGATGCTAAAAAGGAATAATTGGTCTACAGCTATCTAATGTTAAATGTATGTTTAATTGGCCCTCAAATTTTAAATAATCACTTTTATATATTCCAACAAATAAAATACTTAATCCAATATTTAAAGAAGAGAAAATGTATTTAACTAGAAAATGTATTTATTTTACAGTTCTGTCTTTTGACTGTTTTACAGTTGAAATATTTTAAAGGCCCATTTTGTTAGCTACAATAATTGATAAGTGAAAGTGGGATAGAATTAAAAGTTAAGTTTATTTTATTTTATTTTATTATCATATTATTATGGTATTAGCTGAGGAAGTGTATCAGCATTTTCGTATAGGGAGATTGGGAAACCATTTAATAAAACAAAAGTCTCAGTAAACCCTACCGGAATTTGAACTACGATCTCAGCCACCAATAAACAAAACGAGATGAGACTGTCGCCATCATACACGTGCCAACCGATGTGGGTGTAAATGCTATTATTTATTTTGAGTACCTCTTTATATTTAAATACTACCATATTGTGTATCAAGCTACTAAAATATTTATTGGAAAGCGTTCCAAAGTTTCATATAGTCGTTGAGTCTAATAAATAATAATTACTGTAGCAACAATTTCAATAAACCTATATTATAATTTTAACAATGGAGCATCGTAGCCTCTCATAACATAAGATAGTAGTACAGCATTAGAGCAATAGGTAGTAGCACTTGTTGATAATATTCACACGATGGTGTTTCCATCGTGTACTATGTTGGATTTCTGGATTTCTCTTTCATTTATTTCTAAAAATAAATAAATAAATATTGTTGTTTATCCTTCACTCTAAATGGTTGCGTTACTAGTCTTTGAAACGTTTTAACTATATTAATGTTAAACTACGAATTTAACTATCCTATGCATACATTCCCAAGCAGATTTAAAATTGAGTCTGTTCATAACAGATTGTTACCTGGATGCCAATTCAAAAATCATATTTTAAGGTTTTTGGTCGTCAACATTGTAAAGAACTTATTTCAGTTATGATCAATCATATGGTTTAAATTCATCGGTTGCCATTTTGAATCTATGTTCGTTACACCTTTTGTAAAGGTGCTGTGAAACGTAATTTTTTTAAGTGGAATCAAACGATAAATAAGTTTTGTGCCGAACCTCAAATACAAATAAATATATAAATAATATTGGCCTAAATTACTGTGGTTAACTATCACAATCCTACATTAGCATATGTTTTCATTACAGTTATTCAAAGTGACATAGTTCAGCTGTTGGGGTATTTATAGTAACTTTTTGAGCTTTCATCAAAGTAAATTAAGGTCGTGAATGTATTATTCATAGTCTTATAGCAAACAGAATGTACAGTACTAATTAACATAATTTTATAAGAAAAATCATTTATCCCACTCCAATTTTGAAATTTCCGTCTTTTCTAAAATTGTATAGTCGGTAAATACCCTTAAATTTTTGGATAGAGTTAAAACAAAATTAACTTATGTGACAATATAGAATCTAAAAAAATGAAGTTTGAACAAAATCCAACAGTTTACGACTCCTCTGTTGAGTTCCCTTGTTCTAATGCTATACTGATGACTCCTATATTGAATGCCCTTGTCCTAATGTTATAGTGATGACCCCACTGTTAAGCTCCCTTGTTCTAATGCTATACTGATGACTCCTATATTGAATGCCCTTGTCCTAATGATATCCTGATGACTCCACTGTTAAGCTCCCTTGTTCTAATGCTATACTGATGACTCCTATATTGAATGCCCTTGTCCTAAATGTTATCCTGATGACTCCACTATTAAGCGCCCTTGTTCTAATGCTATACTGACGACTCTTATATTGAGTGCCGTTGCTCCCTCGACGCCGGACGAGGGTAAGTGGGTAAGAATCACGAGCTAGATGGGCCTCGCCTCTGTTGTTATGGCAAGTAATTAACTTGTCGTGGGTTCATGTCCCCTGAGAGGTGTGATTGAGGGGTTGAGAGCTCCCTTTAACACCTCCTTGGCTCCGGGTAAGGTAAGCCGGGGTCCCTCGGGACAATTCACAGCCCTCGCTCTGTAACTTGGGTGAGGGGGGAGGGTAGGGGTAGGGGAGAGGGAGGTGTTATTTGGGCTAGAATCCTCCTCAAGGTGATTTCGAGGAATGAGGATGCAAATAACTAGTTCCTGGAATTCTTTGATGGCTCGGCGAGTTTCAAGTTGCATGCCAAGTAGTTCCTACACTCCACGAGGATCTTAGCGCTTACGAACACATTTGTTTGGATTCCAACACAAATATGAAGATCCTAATTAACATGAGCGATAAATATTTTAAATAATCTTTCGCCTCCATACACACAAGCGGTGGTTTAGTATTTAATTCAGTTGATAAACTTTAAACGAAATAATGGATTTATCCGTCTGTATATATATATATTTGCTATCTATCTATCTAGCTAGCTATATATTATGGTAGCTACAAATTGGGAAAACCTGGAAAAGTCTGGGAATTTTTTTATGTAAGGGAAAACAAGAAAATGACAGGGAAATTAATAAAAAAAGGAAAAATTCAGGGATTTTAAATACGTGACTAATTTTGCACCTAAACATTTAAATAAAAATGAGAGATTTGGTTGCTTGATGTTAACAAAATGCATTGCCTATAAGTTATTCTAACATGAGAGGGTTGTACAAGGTTTGTTTTATACCACATTACACAGCAACACAAATAAGGCCTAAAATATTAAATACTGAAAAAATAACTTACAATAATATTTATCTTTAGTAGCAGTTAGGATTGTTTTAGAAAATATGTAACCACTGCAATACACGATCAAACTGCCAATGACCAATTAAATGTCTGGAAAAGTTGGAGAACCATAAAATGAAAGTTTTGTAGCCTTCCTTTGACCATCTACATACATTCACTAGTGCGTTTGTGTTTTTCCACAGTCTCCAAAAGATGATCTAGAAAGATGAACCTTTGCATACTAATAGTATAGAACACTGAACGGGTGCCAGATATTTTTTCAGCATTTTTATTTATTTAATAAAATATAATTTATTTATCTCACCGTCACTTTTATACTCTTACGTAATAGCTCACAAAAATATAGGTCTACTTTTATGCAAACAAAGAAAGCTCAACCTTTCATGTGCTTATAATTTGAAGGTTGGTTTTGTAATGTTGGTTAATATTATAATCAACCATCGTAGAGGCCTAAAAACTAGCCGCGCAATAAAAATTGAAGCAACCACAACAAAATGTTTGGTCCATATTCACATGACCATTTACTTCATCAAAGTTTTAAGAATAGTTTTATTTTTTGTTGCTGCGTTTTATTACCCGTTCGGGTTATAAACATATTAATTAACTACGCCACTTTGTTAAGGATGAGGAAGGTTGAATTTAGAGGAAGTATAACCATTATTTCACTTGGAAGGAGGGTAGAAAATTATTTAGGGGAAAAAACACCCTCATTACACCTGACTAATATTCGAACCCTGACCTCTCCGTCATCGGCAGTCTACTCTACTGTGAGATTGACGGGCATTGAAGTGGGCTAAAACAAATAATTTTACCATCAAAAATAAAATTATATTTAGAAAATGGATTCTATATCTTAAAATTAAAAATTTAATAAAGGTTATATGTTTTAAATTTATTTTTTCTAATTTCTTAAACTATGAATATATATTTAAAATAGATATGATTACAATTCCCTTTCCTTCAAACTTGTTTCAAATAAAAAGGTTTCGTTTTTATTTTGTTTGATCAACAGGGAAACCACTGCTCAATTCGTAAATGAAAGACTAATTATATACCCACTTCGGTGGCCGCACGGTCTAAGGAGTCACTCGCACTAGACTAGACTACCAATGACAGGGAGATCGTGGTTTGATCCCGGTTGGGTGTGCTGAGAGTGTTTTTCCTAAATTGTTTCCCACACTTCCTTCCCACGAATACAGGTACACTTCCTATAAACTCAACCTTCCTCATCCCTAACCCATTAGCGTAATTAGTATATAAGCGTATTATCCGAAAGGGTAGTAAGATGCGGTGCAAAAAAAGTTTGTATTTTTTTTACGCATGCGTATACAACAAAAAAAAATCACTTAAACACAATTATCTAAGCTACTACCAACTTACGCACAAGTGAAACCGCGAAAAGAAGTATTGAGACTGTGATGGTAACAATGTTTTGGGAAGAAATAATAATACTTCTTAATTGTAACCTACGCCTTTCCTTTAACTTCAACTAACGCAGTTTTTAAAAAAATGCAAATAAATATAAATATATTGAGTTATTTTAAACAATTGTTTCTCCCCAACCTCCCCTAAATTTGACTTTTTTAACCCGGGCTTAGTTAAGAGTAAAATTTAATAATCCCGGAAGGGTAGCAAAGACAACACTTTTTTTTAAATATTTAATTTTAAGTTAGTTATCTTACAAAAACAATAGTGCATAGTTAATTTATCATTCAAAAGCTATTAATAATAATAATTTAAATTTAATCACTTTAAATAGAGTTAGAGAAATGGGTAGTAATTTGAATACATTAACGCCTGTGAGTATCTAATACTTTCCGCTCTACAGTAATGTAAGAAGTCTAGCATCAAAAGTACGTTACGGCGCTATTGCCTTTCAGCGGAGTCTCGCGTAGTGAAACGAGCTAACACAAGACGTTTACAACAGACTAATCATCATAAACATTATCATGATAATTTTCATAGCCTACAGTCCAACTTTTATATAAAGAGTGTTTTATAAAATACAAACACATTCTTTTTGGTCAACATTGATACAATTTTACTATATTAGTAGTTTTATTATTTAGGTATTGAGGTATTTAACGGACTTGTAATATCAACACCCGATATAGGTGTTGACAGCTGCAAATAACATGACTTGACGCATGAATACCTGAGTGTATTTTATTTATTCGAGATATTTAACGTGAACTTTCTGCACCGACTGATTGTATCAGCAGATGAAAATTTCTATGAGCGAGAGCTAAAAGGCCTACCAATTTTGCCAGGCAGGGTATTTTCAAATACCGTTCATTATTCTTTTACATGCTTCAATCGACCTGGGACAGACGACCTTACTTACCCTCCGCAGGAAGTTGAATTGGGGATTTGTATTGCTCAAGAAAAATCCGTACACACCAGCTAGGCTTGAACCCACGAACCACGGGTTCTGAGGCGAGCACGAGGTCGACATGTGAGAGTGGATTTTATAACTTTTCTAGCTGTCAGAAAAGGCACTTCCTAATAATATTGGATTGTGGTGGTGATGGTGGTGGTGGTGGTGGTAGTAGTAGTAGTAGTAGTAGTAGTACCGCGACCACTTGAAAACTACTGGACTAATTTGAAAATAATACATTCGTCACTCATATTTTCTATTAATGTATACGGTTTTGTTTATCACCACGTCTTATTTACGGTTAGGATTATATAAAAATGTGTTGGAGATGAAGAAGGTTGAATTTAAAGATGTGTGCCCACATTTGAGTGGGGAAAGTTGAAATCTATTTATATATATAAAACCACCCATAATCTACCCGACCGAAATTCAAACCCCAATTTCCCCGTCTACTACCATTCGATAACCGAAGCTAAATTAAAGAGTTAAGGACTAGAAAGATAGTTAAGAATAAGTGTAAGGGCATTAGCGTGGAGATGGGATGTGAAATCAGCCTCCAGTTCACCCGGACTAAATTTTAAATTACAACTCCCGTTCGCTAGCAATTCAATATATTGGGAATGCCAGGCCTACACCCTGGTTCGGATTCCACGTTAAACTGTAGGTCCTCCATTTCATCTCATAATCTCCCTACCATTATACATTAGCGTAAGTGCGTATAACCCGAACGGGTAGTAAGACGCGGTGCTAATAATAATAATAATTCAATATATTACAATATTGACTGCTTGGACCGTGTGATCACCAATACAGGGCTTGTCCATGAGTGAATGTTTAGTTTTTTTATGTGTGGTATGAACTGGTTCTTAATCTGGGTATGATTAAAGTAATTAATTACTCAATAAATGAGGTTTTGTTAATGAAAGCCATTAAAAATCATGAGGTGAGCTTTCAGGACATGAATTTTCGTGAGCCTAGTTCATTGTGCAGATAATAACGGTATTATTTTTATTCTTGGCTCGAAATTGTCTTAAATCTACCTCTAGTGTCCAGTGATAATACAGTTCATGAACGAGAACATCTTATAAATAATAATTTATGAAATTTTGGATGAAAATGGATAAGCTAATAACGGTTTTTCTTAGCCCTTTTTGGTCATGAATATTAACTGTATAGGTAATAAAAATTCATGAAATATCGTTTATATAAATTGGTGGGCAAGCTGTTAATAATTCGTTTTCAATTACAATTTATTCTGGTGAGCTATAAATTATAATCAATAAAGGATAAATCACCATTTGGGGGAATAACTTCCGTTATATATGTGGTGATTATTAATATTATTATTGTCTTTATTTACACGGTGAAATTATGGCATAAGCCTTCTCTTACATTTAACCATGTCTTAAGTTAACATTACACTGCATTTATCAATTATTACCATTAAATAAAACACAGAAGACAAGTATTTGAGGAAAACATACACATGAACATAAAACATTATAAAATATTGCAATGTGATACAAAAAAATGTAAAGAACCAGCAACCAAAACAGTAATAAACTTGAACAAAGTATCTTTAGATCAGTAGTGTAAACTGAGAGATAAAATTAAATAAGTAAACATTCTTACACCAAACACGACTACACACTCGCACACACATGAATATGTGGTTTTGGAATTATTGCTCATATTTTTTTGTTTGTCTTTTTTTAGTCATTTTTAGGGCATTTTAGTAAATCTTAGACATTTTAGGCATATTTTACCCATTTTAAGGCATTAATGTTGAATACATATGTTTTTAAATACTATTGACATGTTATAAATGCATAACTATAACATAAATATTTTCAACACACGGTTGCCGGAATGAGAAAATAATACAGGCAATGAATTTTGTATCCTCTTTACGTCCTGTGTGGATAGGCTTGCGTTGGGAGGGGATAGCTATTACTTCTGTTACTTTTGTTGTTCTTTGTAAATCACTATTATATTCAACAAAATGCTAGATTTTAAATGTGAAGGAAATTTCATTTTACATTTGTAAAGTGCGTGTTTGATTTTATAGTGTGCATTTATTACGAGTCTTTGTTCATACTTTTAGTCCATTCTTTGATAATTCGAAGTATTTTTTTAGAACCATTAGGTAATTTCGTTGGTAATTTTTTGATCATTTATAACCCATAACAATATTGGCCCTGTTTCTAATTAAACATACACAAAGCGTTTTATAAATGGAATTTTATTTCTGTTGGTAGCATTAGCTATTTTTAAAACAAGTATGACAATTACTACTAATGCACGTCGTGTATTTCTAAATATTTCCATGGTTAATTATGTACAAGTTTATATAATAAATTAAGCACGGGGACGCACACATGCTGACACAAAACGTTTTGAAACATAATGAAACGCAACATTTTTGTATCGTTGTGTTTCACCGTGTTTCATTCCACTTTGACCACATGCTTTCAAATGAGTCACTGCACACTTGCTGACACAAGGAGGAATCGAAGCGACGACACACGAACGAGACACGTTGAAACAAAGCAGCTGTCCTCCTCACTCCCATGTTTCATCAAGTTTGTTTCACGTGTTTCGTGAAAAATACGCCACTGCGCAAGCGCGAGTCGGGCAATATTACCACGTACGATAATGTCCTTCAAAACTTGAGCTGTGTTGATCATTCTTGTTTTGTTTGCATTTGAAAATGGCGAAAAAGGCTATCGGTAGTGAGTGTATAAATATGGATGTGTAATTTTCAAAATAACATTTCTTAATTCTTTTTTCATTGATAGGGAAAACCCAGTGTCTCCTACTTGATGCTTTCTCCAACTTAACTAACCAATCCCAGGAAATTATAGCTAACACTTCGTCGGTATCAATATCGCCAACATTACACGCCGCTATCTTAGCACAGACTGAAAATTTTTGTTTCATTATGCGTTTGCTTCATCAAGTTTCATTTGAAAAAAATAGCCGAAACATTTTTTGTGTCGTGGTTTCAAGCTGTTTAGTTTCATCATGTTTCGAAACGTTTTGTACCAGCAGGTGTGCGCCCTGCCCGAACGGCACTATATTATTTTGACCCGCATCGGGGTTGGAATGCTGATGTTTGGGATACAAAGGTTTGAATCTTGGTCAGGTGTATTGAGGATGGTTTTTCCTAAATGACTTTTTAATATATATATATATATATCTGTCCACACAAATGTGGGTGCAATCATTATATTATTATTATGATTATTAGCACCGCGTATTACTACCCGTTCGGTTTATACGCACTTACGCTAATGTGTAATGGTAGGGTGATTGTGAGATGAAATGGAGGACCTACAGTTTAACGTGGAATCCGAACCACGGTGGAGGCCTGGCATTCCCCACATTCACAAGATGTCTTGTCAGAGGTGAAGGAAGGATTTGGTAATCAGATAAATCTGTGCCGGGACCGAAGGTTGAACCCTGGACCCCTAGCACAGAGGTCTGACACCTTACCCCTAGACCACCAGGTCACCCTACAATCACTCTAAATTCAACCTTCATCATCCCTAACACGTTAAGGTAGTTAGTTCATGTGCCTCTAAACAGAACGAGTAGTAAGATACGGCGATAAAAAAATATTTTAAATAATAATCAGCACAAACAGGAACTTAAATAAATTAGATTCTATCTTATCTCTTTTCTTCCCAAACCTATTTCAGCTATAGAAAACAGGAAGTAAGTTAACTAGTTGCGTTTATATTTCTTCGAGGAGTAAAAAAAAAACACAATTAAAGAAGTAAAAAAACTATATAATATGAAGTTTTTATTTAAAAAGAATGAACTGGTCGATACCGTTAAGACGAATAGAAACCGTTCTTTATTTCTTTCTTTCTTTCTTCCCCTTACTTTCACATCCCCCATCCCTCCGTTTTCACCCCTAACTCTCAATGGCAGTTTTCTGTATTGAGTTCCAAGGCGAGTTCTTCAATCCTCGGCTTGGCAAGCGATCAAATGAAACGTTAGACGGAAAAGACACGGGACCTTCTTGCCCCCCTCACCCCCCCTTCTCCTCCCTATTCTACCCCAAACCCTTCTTTTTTGTTTTAACTCTTTCTGTGCCTTTAGTTTGAACAGATTGGGGCAAATACCCCTCGCTAGTGATGCGGACAAGAATACTAGACCCTTTTCGAGTTCTGTTCACTAAGCTATGGACAGTCAGATTTTTTAATATAAATATAACTATCTGACAGCTAGACAAGTTAATAGATCTACTTTCACGTATCCATAAGTCAAGTCGTGTGATCTGCAGTTGTCACTTTTGATATATATTAGCAGTTTAATAAGATAGTAAAATGCTACCAATGTTGATAGCATAAGATTTTTTTTTCCACCGCTTCTTACTACTTGTTTAGATTATACGGTTATGATAAATTACTCTAATGGGGTAGGATGAGGAAGGAAGAATTTTAGAGATAGCTCATCTTCCCGTGCACCCAGATCACCCATAGTAATAAAGAGGAAACAACGAGGCAATGATGACGAAACCACCGAGGTACTACAATTAGCTGGGGAAAAATTAAAAGCACTCCAATCGGAAGATTCTTTCGATGTTTATGAAAAGCATATTGCGAATAAGCTACGTGGTTTCAAGGGCAAACAGAACATCTTTGCCCAAAAGCTCATTAATTATGTCCTGTTTGAGGCGGGAATGGAGACTCTGACTAAAGACTTCAAAGTCTTAAATTTCGGAAACAGTAGAGATCCACATTACTGGAGATCAGCTGGTGTCCCTTCTTGAGAGCCACCTCTCATGATGTCACAAGGTCTCCCGTATTGTCCTACTGCAGGTCCCACAGGAAGTACTGTTTTCCAACAACCAACAATGGTAAATTCAAGTACAACAAGGGCTGAGACCCCATGCCCTGGTACTTCCATTTCTGCAAACCTTACTCAGTTATTTTCTAATTTTGATGTAAGCCACCTATAGCTTGTAATGAAACAATTTATAATATAACTTTTGTTTTATAAAATATTAGAATTTTCTTACTTTTCACAT
Source organism: Timema poppense (assembly GCA_902141375.1). NCBI lineage: Eukaryota > Metazoa > Arthropoda > Insecta > Phasmatodea > Timematidae > Timema > Timema poppense. The sequence goes on from CABFOV010000735.1 coordinate 112,499, forward strand.
AGTGATATTATTACTGTAATATAAATAATAATAAACTGTTTTAAGAATTGCACTTTTCGTTTACTTACCTTTAAATACTCCTTTTTCAGAACTCTGCACATGGCTTGACAAGTTTCTGGTATGATCTGGCTTAGCGCTTGTTTACATATTACAGTTGTGAATTCAAGATCTTTGTAGCTTCTACCTGTTGCTAGAAATCTTAAAGTAGCAGTCAACCTCTCATGGGGTGTGGTATCCCTTCTCATGGTAGTGTCCTTTTTTTGTATTTCTGGTGTTACTAACGAGAGTAATTTCAAATATGTGTCCATTCGTAAATAATTACGCCAATCTTCAAGTTCACGATGTAATTCCCGAAGCAAATTCACACGAGAGAACCTGCCCCTCTTTAGATACTTCCCTCTAAACCACCGTGAGCGACGAACAACTCTTTTCATTTTTAATTTCACGATAGACAATGAAATAATCGCTAAAAGTAATAGTTGATCCATGGTATCTATGAAACTGGGCAAAA
>CABFOV010000735.1:113099-142735 GCA_902141375.1 Timema poppense
CCCCCCACTCTCCAAAACATATTATTTGCTTACCATGGAAAGTAAAAAAAAACCTTATCTCGTTTGATTTGACTATCGTGCATTAAGGTGTTGGACCATAGTGAAATCTGTCAAGGTAGGACTGATACCTTTACGGATAAGCGAAGTGTTAAAAATTAGAATAATTATGTTCCAATATTAATTTTGGGATCAATTGTCCATATTTGCACGGAGGGAGGGTGAAGAATAATTCAGGGGGAAAAAACACCCCCAATACACTTGAACGGGACTTTAACCCGAATATTTCCTTTAACGGTGGGCCGGTCTATTCCGAGAGTAGCGCCTTAGATCAGTTGTCAGCAACCGGTCTGTCTCGCGGCAATTTCCAGTCGATCGCGTAATAAAACTACATCGTTATTAAAAGTTGATCTTTGAGTCTTCTAAACTCGCTAGTACATAAAGTACCTTTAAATAATATTTGAGTGAGACCAAAATAAACCTGATCGGCCATAATCAATAGTGTTATAAGAAAATTAAAATGTTTAAAATGAAAATTTTCATATTATTTCATTCTAATTTCTTTTTCTTTTATTAGAAACATAGAATTTAATTTCCTACACTTGATGTTATTAATCGTTCTTGAATTTATGTCATGAGCGTAGTGGCATTATATAAGAAACTTTTTAAATTAAGATAAAAAAATTGTCATTAAATTCTAGGACACTCTTGACAGATATTCAGGAACTGTTGATGTCACCATGTGAAGAACATTAAATTCTTTGTTTCTTCTGGAGCAATATTTTATTTATTTTGGCCAGAAAACGTTTTGATATAAAAGCTACAAAATCACTCCCCTCNCTACACTCTCACCTTAAGGAAAACGAATAATACGTATGAATAAAATAAACCGAGTAAAGTGAGAAAATGATTTGTGAATGCAGGACAATTGCTAAATTTATCAGTCGATCAAGGCCCAACAAACTTTCCGATCCCTTCTTTAGACCAATCGACCACCAAAGATGATCTTTAAGCTGTTTTAATTAATAAAAACACCTGAGGCATAATCAGGTTTCTAACTGTAAGCGTCGATTGTAAGTATTGTTACAAGGGAGACGGTCACAAAGATGACATAACATTTAGTACATGTTCATGATATTTATAGAAACGTGATAAAGTCACTACGGAATCACTCTACTCCAACGGGTATGGTACTCATCTAGAACACGGATTATAAAACTGGGGTCCGCGGTGGTGTGCAAGTTGGTCCGCAGACGGGATAGCAAGGAAAACATAGCTATATCATGTGCCTGAACTAAATAAGAGTACAAAATGGGCGGGTCAAATGCGTAAGTCAAAGATATTTTGTACCACAAGTAGTATTTCATGTGCATAAAAAAGTAAAATAAAAATGTTGTATTTTACTGGTTGATAAACACGTGCATTAATTTAATTTCCGGCTTAGGCAGGGGGACAGGTAGGTAATATATTAAGGTGGATGGTCTGCATATTCGTTGAAGTAATCCTCTATTTGAAAGACTTGGAGAAACACTGATCCAGGATTTAATTACGAAGTATGAGTCAGTGACACAGAAAGTCACGATGAATCACGTGCCGGTAGGCCGTGAGAACAGGGTGAGATGCTGCACTTGGCCTTGAAATAACCGCATTCGTGTTTTGGTTCTTAAGCTAACATACATATACGTCAGTTATCATCCAAATACATCTATCGGCCCCCTGGTGTAGTGGTCAGTGCACCTTTCTCCGAGTCTAGATGTCCCGAATTAGATTCCCGGCTAGTACCTTGGGTATTTTTCCCGAAAGAGGAACTAACCCGACGGTCACAAGGGTTTGGTTAATTAGGTTTAAGGTCATCCATCTCATCTAATCGGGACATGGAAAGATTATCCACGGAAAGGCTGTACGATTAGTACATTCGGGTGTCCCTTGGGCAACGGTACCCTAGTACTGGTTAATATTTCCACAAACTGGGCTACGAGTGATGTAGGCCCGCTCTTTAAGAGATTTCGCGATGGTAGCACGGCCATCCCTCGTTGGGCATTTTCGTTATTTATAAAATACGATTATATGATATCAGATGATGCAACACATTTAATACTATATTTATTATAAATACATCATAATCATATCTTATATTGATTATATAATTCAATAAATAATAATCAAACACTCCCATATTTGTAACACCACGAGGGGTTAACTTCTCCTCAATCGCTCTGCGCTACTGGCCAATCAGCGATCAACCAGGTCCTCCAACCACTCAGAGCTTCCTTTGCTCAAGGAGGCTTGGTGAGTATTCCGCTGTATGAGGGCGGTGGCGTGTTCAGAAAGGAATTTAATAACTCACGTTTCCGACATTATTTTATATCATAGTTTCGTGTGTAAAAGTACCCTTTACGCTAAATGTTTTGTTTGTTGAGAGAAAATTTAGAATATACTACGCTATGAGCGTTACAGAACAATTTATATTAACTTACCAAACAGCTCCGGTGGCCACATGATCTGAGGTATCGGCCTCGCAGTAAATTGGGCTATAGATGACGGGGAGATCAGGATTCGAATCCCAGTCGGGTGTACAGGGGGTGTTTTCACCTAACTGGGTCTCCATTCTCCCTCCAATCAAATGTGGGATACGCTTCCTAGAAATTCAACCTTCCTCATACCTAAAGGTGCGTCTACACTTGAGAATTTAGCAAGCAGGAGCCAAATGAACATGCGTGCACGCTCGTGAGAAGGGATTGGGTCACGAACGGTTGTGTTGTGTGTAGCTGCGCAGGTTGTTCCCATATTCACGACGAACAGTCCGCTGTGATTTGCGTTCAGTATCACAATGGATGTTATAGCGATAGGTGGTTTCTTGGTGTTGCATTCATTATTGAAAGGAAATAATAAGAAGAATAGGATGAGTGAGATGCTTATATGTAAATCTCTGTAAAACTCCGTTGCTAAACATACTGGATTGCGAACATTTTAAAAAGTCACCAGAATTACACCTAAAAGCTTTGAATTTTTAATAAACGCAGTAGGGCACAAGATTGGGAAGAAGGATATTACATTAAGATACTTGGTACATCTAAAGGACCGTTTCTCTGTGGCTACTCGGGCATCGTGTTTCTTATTCCTGTTGTAATGTTTACTATGTTGTGTACTTTTCGTACGCATGTATTAGTTCGAAGTATTCCTCAGTGATCAATTCTGTTGTTTAGCTGCACTGACACAGACACAGTTATTATCTTATTTTATGTCACGAAACGCACAGTGGGAACACCAAAATAAACCGTCCACAGTTCAAACGCACAAATGCTTTCCTTTAAGCACGTGCACTTTACCGACAACCAGCGGATAACGTGCAGGGTGTTCACGAGCATGCATGCACGCTCATTCGGTGCAGTGGGATACGTCCCTACTGGCGCATTGTCTCTTGATCGTGCACGCTCATGAGGTGCAGTGAAATACGTCCAAACTGGCGCATTGTCTCTTGATCGTGCACGCTCATGAGGTGCAGTGAAATACGTCCCCACTGGCGCATTGTCTCTTGTTTACACATGCTCACAAGGCTCATACGAGTAAAATTCTCAAATTCTTAACACATTAGCGTAATTAATACATACACGTATACTCCGAATGGATAGTAATACGTGGTGACAAAGACACAAAACATATTTACATGGCTCGTTTATTGTTACAGAAAGCACCGTCGAATGTTATGTTTTGTAATCTTTATTTTACGATGTACAGGGCTGTGAACTAACCTTAACCTTAAAAGTGATCGGTGAAGAAGAGGCATACAAAAGAAAAAGAAAGAAATCTGAAAAACAAAGGCAAGTAAAAGAAGAAAAAAAGTCTTAGGGTGTGTAAAGTGTGACAGAGGTTTAATGGATGGCCTCACCGAATGGCCAATTAATTCGAGGGGCAGACGGAAAAAAAAAAATTGTGGGAAAGTCCTATATCTCGTCTCGAAAGAAAGAACCTTTAATCCTCCTTTTTTTTCTATTTCATTTTGATCCTTTTCTTTCATTAAAAACAATAGAATTGCTCCATACACAATGATTGGATGAAAGTGTTTTTTGGGTGGAGGGGGTGGAGGAGGGACGGATCGAGTTGTCGCCAATAGATAATGGTGGCTTTTTTCCCCCTTGAGTGGTGACAAATTTAGTAGGGAAAGTGATTTGTGAAAACTGTTTTCTAAATTACTTTATGACTACTTGAAAATGTTTATCTTAATTAACTTACAATAAAGTTTTCTCTGTAAGATGCAATGTTTGTTGTTATATTTTACTTTTTTTCTAATAAAATAGCTTTTTAACTTTACAAAATAAATAATTGTTTTCGTCAATTTGTGTTTATTTAGTTACATGGTGTTAAAACTCCAAAAATGGGTATTTATAGTTTGAAAAATGGTTGAAAAGAGCTTATCAAGGTCTTCACGTTTAAATAATTTACTAATATCTAAAAATAATAATTTCTGGATTTAAAAGTACTTAAGTCTTAATACAAATTAATAATATAATCAATTCATTCCGTTCAATAAAGCTTCATATCTAGGTGTAACAATGTTATATTGAAAACTATTATGCTATTCTTACTATTTATTATAAAATATTTTCCCCCTAATAAATGTTTAAAAAAGGTTTTTTCTCTAAGATAAGATAAAATATCAAAGTCCTCTTTCTAGAAATATTGTTTTTTTTACTTATACCACTATTGAACTGAGCCCTCAGTAGCTAGATTTCTCAATACTTTCTATTATTACTCATATCAAAAAAATAATCGAGAATAAATTTTAGTACCATGAGGCTATAATTCGAAAGCAATTTGCGCAACAAAAACCAAACATACAAAACACATTAACTTAATCAAAATAATAGAGCTTTTTCTCTTTAAAATAATTTTCTCAGAATACCAACCAAAGTGTTAAAACATGAAGTTTTTGTAATCGTTAATAAGAACGCGAACACTCAACAGTGTAACTTTATGTCGGTCCTAGCTCCTAAAGCAAATTATTATAAATCTACCGGCGACATTTACAATCCGGCGTTTCCAAATTTGTATTGATATACGAGGTAAGACTGACCACTTAAAAACAAGATAGTGACAACTTTGTTACCTCCAAGGTCACGCTCAGTGTAAACAAGCTAAGCACATCTAGGAAATATATTTGATACCTTATTCCTAATTTTATCCACAAAACTCTGTTATAGAACGAATAATTGGAACTTGAAACCAGCATCCACCTTGAAAACGTTTACCATCGTAATTTTTATTTAGAATTGCAGAAACAGTTTGTATTGATTCAACAACGTGAAAATCCCCAAATATCATACAATAATAAATACACCCTGATTTTGGTTGGAAGAACAGTTCAGAAAATTCAATCGTATTTCTTTGTAGCCAACATTGATAACATTTTACTACTTGATTTGTGTTAATTTTGTAGGTAATGATAATATCCATCAAAAGTGATAGCTGCAGATAACATGACTTGATGTATGGATATATTAAAATTGTTTTAGTAACTTTAGTAACTACCAGATATTGTTCTACATGCCAAAATCATGGTATACTTTTCCTTACAAGGTGGCGCAAAATAAACCAACTTATTAGAAGATGCTGCCATCTTAGTGTAGTACGGCTTCTGTCATTACTTTGTTATCAGGTGGGTAACAAAAAAGTGTGAAATTAATCACTAACAGGTATACACCTCAAGAACGTGTGGCAATTCTCACTATTTTAATCCAAAATAACTGGAGAGTGATTGAAGATTTTTTTGGTACCAAAAGATTGATGAAATTCCACTGGTAGGATAAGAAGTCGTCACACCGCACAAAGTCAAACAAACAATTACGTGTTTTTTTAAACATGTTCCAACATCGTTTAAGCTCGCTATTTGGCACTAACAACTAAGTAGCCCGATTTGACAGCGGAGGAACGCCTATAAAATTGAAGACACAAATATAAAATGCCATAAAAATAAGCCCGAATATGTGTTGAAGCAAAATGCGCTCGATTTTCTTAAGTCATTATCAACACGGGCGCAACAAAATTTACTGAGTGTGGATTCTTCCAAATGGTTTCTCACCCTCTCTCCACGCAAATGCTGATACACTCTTTAAATTCAATCTTCCTCATCCTAACTCATAGTAATTAGTACATATGCCTACAAGTCTACAACTCGAATTAATAGAAAGCCTCGGTTTCAATAAACAAAACCAAAATTCATCTTAAAAATTAATGTATTGCACTTTTTCCTTATGTGAATATTTTCTTTTGTAAATATAAACATCCTTATTTATGATGTAAAACACACTTAAGTCCCATTTGAACCAAAATCGTCAAAGCTAATTTAAAACAAAAATCAAACTTTCAGTAGTTAGTCACTCATTACCTTTAATTTTAGAGGTAGAACCAAAATCCAGATCTGGTCTTTAAAGTATTATCATATAACCTCTAAATAGTCACATATTGACGAATTCTATCAAACCATTTTGGGTGTAGCCTCAGGTGAAAATAGATAGAATTGTAAGAGTCGCTTTATTGAGTACGTCAAGGCCCATCATATCTCAAGGTCAAATATATTCACAATTACAATACTTTATATATGGGAGAAAATAAAAAAATAATTAAAGCAAACCTTATGTTTTGTACAATTAAATTAATTTTTTGACAGAACCTCAAAAGGAAAATCCTTATTTATTCAGATCAAGTTTACATTGATTCAATAATATTATACTTTTTTTTACATATCCGATTTTTTTTGGGTCGCTCTGTATATCGAGTTCTTTGGTTCGCCGGCAGTCTCCCGTGGAATGAGTGTCTATTGTAAAAAGATATAGAAGCGCTCCGAGTTTTCTAAGTCGATTCCTTCCTTCCTTTTCTTTCCTCTACTTTACGATCGCTTTACATCTCTTCGTGTTTTACGACGTGTTTCGAGAATCGCAGCCCTGGAATACATTTAGATGCGCGCGGCGGAAGAATACATTGGCGGAGGAATACACTTCCACAGCGGCACGCGCGCACTTAACTTGAGTTAGGCCCGTGGAGCTGGAAGGAGGGGGAGAGGGTGGGGTAAAGGAGTGAAAAGCGCGGTTCACATGCATGCAGCAGATGTTACTTTTTAGTCTTGTTATCGAATACACAAGTAGTTTCACAGTTTTATTTGGTCTGTTTTACTTTATCACATAGAGAAAGTAATGTAATCGTTAACATTTTCTAATACCCTCTTCCGTGGTCGAATGGTCAAAGATGCCACCCTAGCAGTAGACCGTGAGTGCCGATGACGGGGAAATCGGGGTTAGAATCCCAGTTGGGTGTACTGAGTTTTTTCTTAAATGGTTGTTCACTCTCACTCCATGAAAATGCGGGTACACTTTCTCTAAATGCAATCTTCACCCCTAACTAGTGTAATTGGTGGAATTTTAGCACCGCGTCTTACTACCTGTTCAGGTTATACGCATATGCTCCAATTACCTTAATGAGTCAGGAATGAGGAGGGTTGAATTTAGAGGAAGTGTACCACGTTCACATGGAGGTAGAGTGGAAACCCACCCTTAATTTACCCTACCGGGATTCGAACCTCGAGCTCTCTGTCATCAGAATTCTAGTCTAACACGATAATGACGCCTTAGACCATGCGGGCACTGAAGCGGGTTGTAATTAGTTCAGATTTGTATAACCCAAATGGGTAGTGAGATGCAGTTACAAAAAAAATATTTTTTTTTTACCTTATGATTATGATGTTTCTTTGGCGTTATATTTGCCCCCGAACTAAAAAAAGAAGAGAGTATCACAATTTTTTCTGTTTGTCTGTATCTGAGGATACAGGTGAAACAATGTGATGAATTTTGTTCAATCTTGATTTTTAATGGTCATACTTTTGGGTGTTTTTTAAAAAAAATAATTATAGTCTTCAAACATAAGGGTAGCTTACTGATGAATGATTTTGGAAACTCCTAAGTTTTTCTAAAATGCCAAAAAATAGTCATGTTAAGAATGGATAAATAAGCGGTGTTTTACATTTTAAATAAACAGTTTACAAAAAACTTAATTTGAGGTAGTAACTAAAACATAATTTTTGAAAATTTGGAATTATTCAAAATTTGAAATTTTTCAAAAAATGACTAACAATTTTGCTTATAATGTATATCTTCATATCTTAAAACGGTTTCATCATTATCAAATGAATATATATATTTTTCTTGAAGAAACGTTATATAATGGTAGTTTATATATAACCAAATTTAAAAAAAATATATATATATATATTATTTATGATTTTATTTTAGTTCAGAAACGGTTAAGATATTTAAAATGTTAGACAGTAAATTAGTCACGTTAAGTTTGATTAATCTCTATTGGATTTCTAGCTTCATCATGCTGTAAATTAAGAAATGTTTGTGGTTGTCAATGTCTGCGCAGTTTCCATGTGAACTGACCCTCACAAAAAAAAGTATACGAACTAAAAAATTATTCATGATAGAAGGAACTAACCATTGGGTGTCACCAGAAAAACCATAGACACACATTCAAGAGGGTCAACTTAGCGCCTGATAGGACACTTGTTTATTTACGACCGGACCCTTTCTCAAAGTGAAGTCTTAGTCGGTGAAATATTAACAGAACAATAAACTATTACCCACTTCAGTGGTCGAATGGCCGAAGGTGTTACTCTCGTGTTATACTGGCCTGTTGATGACGGGTGGATAAGGGTTAGAGTCCCAAACACGATATTTCAGTCTTCAGCAGATCACGAGAGTGATATGTCGGACCTACCAGCCACTGAAGTGGGTGTCAATGCTTGTTGATTGAACCAAAGGAACAAAAATAAACCTGTAAAGATAAACGACAAACGAAAGGGAATAAAACTAATGAGCTTGTTAAAACTGTACCTGTGATATATTTTCACCCTCTCAGTTCCCATTTTACTATAATACACAGGGTCTGCTATAAATACCTCGCAAGGGAATGTTTATATCTGACCAATGAGTGTTCTATTGAGTGATATGTTTTCTCCCACTCTCTCCCCATTTGACCAATCATACATATACCCTTCTCTGCACACTTCACATGGAAATGTCGATATCTGACCAATGAGTTTTATAATGAGTGATATGCTCTCTCCCGCTGTCCCCATTTGACCAATAATGTAAAGACTTTGCTTGACATAAATACCAAAATAATGTTTATATTTGACCAATGAGTGTTCTACCGAAGAATGAGAAGAACTATTATCTGGTACATTTTAAACTAACTGCCTACCCTGACAAAATTTCACGTCACGCCATTGCTAGAAAGTCAGTGACAAAGACTAAAATACATCCTCAAAACGAGCTGTGACATTCAACTATCTAAATCTCTTTTCCATTGCTTCACGGCCCATTCAACACGAAGCAGTTTTGATCTTCACTTTGGGAATCACACTTTCCCGGAAATAAACTATCAAAACATAGGACATATAAATAACAAGTCCGATCATTCCCCTCTCAATTCCTTACCCCCAAAAGTTAAAGTTTCAAACTAACATAACTAGAATAAATAGTCTCTCTCTCTCTCTCTCTTTCTAGCCTACATCTCTCTTGCGTTTTATGTGAAAAACTTTACGGTTTAAATTTTCCATGGAAATATCACGACGACTCTACCTTGTTTTTAAACGTTTCCCTGGGTAATTTGATAACTAATGAATGTTATCGCGATCAACGAAGAGTAAATTATTCTAACGATCTCATTATTTAAAAAAAACGTGAATTTATTTTGATCAATCGAGATGATATGATTCCCTCTGTAACTTTACCCACTCATCTTTTTAAGAAGGGTTATATCTCAATTATATTTTGTCCTTACACATTTGGGTCGATGAGGATTGGTGAAGTGTCATGAACTCCTTACTCTGACTTGGAAGAATGTAGTCAATTACGGACTATAGACAAAATCTGTGGAGTGTCTCGCACTCCTCATTTTGACGTGAGGACAGAGCTCATTCTTGACCACAGACAAAGTTGTCGTAGTGTCTTGCACTCCTTGTTTTGACGGGAGGACGGAGTTCATTCCTGACCACAGGCAAAGTTATCGTAGTGTCTTGCACTCCTTGTTTTGATGAGAGGATGGAGTACATTCTTGACCACAGACAAAGTTGTCGTAGTGTCTTGCACTCCTTGTTTTGACGGGAGGACGGAGTTCATTCTTGACCACAGGCAAAGTTGGCGTAGTGTCTTGCACTCCTTGTTTTGACGGGAGGACGGAGTTCATTCTTGACCACAGGCAAAGTTGTTGGAGTGTCTTGCACTCCTTGTTTTGATGAGAGGATGGAGTACATTCTTGACTACAGGCAGAGTTGTTGGAGTGTCTTGCACTCCTTGTTTTGATGAGAGGATGGAGTACATTCTTGACCACAGGCAGTTGTTGGAGTGTCTTGTACTCCTTGTTTTGATGAGAGAATGGAGTACATTCTTGACTACAGGGAAAGTTGTCGTAGTGTCTTGCACTCCTTGTTTTGACGGGAGCACGGAGTTCATTCCTGACCACAGGCAGAGTTGTTAGTGTCTTTCACTCCTTATTTTAATGAGAGGATGGAGTACATTCTTGACCACAGCTAGAGTGGGTGGAGTGGTTTGCACTCCTCGCTACGACTTGGGAGGACGAAGTTGTGATGCACATAAGTATAGTAATATTGTTGATGAAATGATGTTGAAATGTATCCTTCTCTCTTTAAAACAATTATTAAATATATTAAATAATACAAAATAATGTATTAAATAAATCTTACCGTTCGTATTGTCTTTGAATTGAACATTTTTGTTGGTTTCTTATAAGAATATACTATTCTAGACACTCCTTTCTAGTAAAGTTAACTTTAAATAACTATTAAAAACCAGTGCTATTTAAAATGACAGTCTTATACGGAAACGGCCCAAAATTTTGAGTTAATCTTGTTCTCCCCTTCGCTTCCCACTCGCCTCCCCCTTTCCCCTGCTCCCATCGCGCTACCACCCGACCGAGCTGAGCGCATTTTAATTACGCTTGTGAGGTAGGGATGAAAACGTTAGAATTTAATTTGGGGGTGTAGGGGACGTGAGTTAAGATAAGTATTTTTGAGGTTTTTCTATCAGAACATTAGTTTAATAAAAATAAATCAAATATTGCTCCAGCAGAAACATAAAGTTTAATTTTCTTCGCGTGGTTACGTCAACATTTCTTTAATATTTGTAAAAGTTGTCCTGGAATTTAATGACAACTTTTTCTTTTCATTTTAAAAGTATCTCATGCTCATGACAAATATTATACAATGGTTGATAGCACTGTGTGAATAAAATTAAATTCTATGTTTCTACCAGAGCAATATTTTATTTATCTTGGCCAAAAAAGGTTTTTTTTAATATAAAAACCTTTAGAATACTGAACTTTTTTCGCGTTCCCTACATCCCCATCTTTAAGATAATGTACAGACATTGACGTGAAGGGAAAGGGAGAAACAATTGACTAAACGCACCCCCGGACAAGATTCAAAACCAACCTCTCCGTTACATACAAACCTGACTATATGAGCTTGACATTTGGCCCACGCGTCCACCGATACGGGTCAGTAAATAGGGAGGAACAAAGTTTATTCACATTTAATGAGTTTTCTAAAGGTAATTTTGTAGTTTTATTTATTATATTTAGTCTATTTAGGGTATTTAACGCGCGCTTTATTTATAAACGCACAACTTACATACTAATTTAATCTTTGGACCCATTCTACTGCCCGTTAGTTAATCACTTTGAAAGGAGAAGCTCCGATCTCACTAATGGTTTATGTGTCTAGGCTATGCCAGGACATCGAACCCAAGAACCTTATCTCAGTATATAGACGCGCTATAAACTGAGCTTGGGTCTAATTTAGAGCTTTTTTTTTTGCCCACCACGTCACCTGTTTAGGCTAAACTAATAAATAATATGATAATTACTCTAATAGAGTATAGATGAGGAAGGAAACATTCTTTTTAGAGGTAATCTACTCGTATTTTCCTAGATTGATAGTGGAAAACCCTTTAGGGAAAACCACCCTTTGTTCACCCAATTGGGATTCGAACCCTAATTCCTCCGCCATCAGCAGATTATTCTGACACGAGAGTGAGGCTTTAAACCAGGGGTGAGGAACCTTCTGGTACCCTAAGTTCACACGTCACCTCACGGATTCCTCATAAGGCCACACACTTCATGTACAACACATTTGTCCAAAATGCATAATATGTTCACATTGTGTTTTAAAAAGAGAGATTTTCATTTTAACTAATTAAATACGTGCCGTTTGAGAATATATTATTTAGAACGATAAAGATACATAATTGATTAAATATGATAAAAGTCCACATAAGGCCTCTAGGCCGAAGGTTTCCCATCCCTGCCTTAGACCATTCGGTCACTGAAGCGGGTTATAATTAGTTATTATGGGTGTGCGTACAGTAGCCCCATGACTTCTTTGGTGCTGACTGACAGCTCACAGCTGAGAGTCGACGGCTTTAAAAAGTTACCAGACCAAATTATCTATCTCTACGCCGAACCATATGACCTTCAAAAACATGTGTTTAGCAGCTGTCACTTCTGAGAGTCAAAATTTAGCTATATGCTTAAATGTTGACTGTCAGAAGTCAACTGTGAGCTGTCAGTCAGCACCAACGAAGCCATGGGGCTACTGTAGCTCACGTTTTGAATGCGAAGAAAAGTCGAAGCTTAAGCCTAGGATAAAGTTTTTTTTGTTTTCACAAAACACTACCGGGTCAAGAGATCCAATGGCATAACATTACTTACTATCTCATCATGAAACTTTCCACAAATTATGCTAAAATATATAAGCTCATGTGGTTTTTCTTTTAATATTAAAAAAAATAGGTTTTTGAGAAATTAACGGTCAACAATCTTGTGGCATGAACTTGAAATTAAAAACTGTCTACAACTATTAATGTTAAATAACATATAGAAGCTTATAAAATAAGCTACAAAATATCCCTCCCCCTCCTCCTCAGGATTCTATCTTGAACAATAGATCTTAAATTGCGTGTCAGAGGAAAATTTCAGTTTTTTTTTAGATTTCAAAGGACTACTGATGATCAAAATCTCTACAATATCTGGAGGTACACTAGATAAGCCAAATTTGAAGTAAAAAAAAGGGGGTGGGTAAGATTTAAGAGTGCTATAATCATTTGACACGGAAATACCTTTGATTTTTAAATCTTATATTAAGTGAATCATTAAAAGAGAGAGATGTATAGAAAAAAATCATACTACATTTTTTTATGTTAACATAACTGGATTTATCTCAGCCTACGTTTTCTATGCGATTTAATGACTAGTTGCTGTTAAAATAGTGTTTAGTAGATGTTAAAACAGATTATGTGTTAAAATATATCTTATTTGGTGAGATATTTCAAATCTGTTCACAATATATCGAATTTTTCTTATTCCTTGGAAATGTTTCCAAGATTCTAAGGTTATTGCGAGTCTCAAAGTCGAAGCGAAGGAGATTTGACCATCGACTTCGACTTAGGGGTATGCAAAGCTTCGAAATTTCTATTATATACAATTTCACTAGTAAACTTTTGGGAACAACCTTGGAGTCTATTAGCACACTCCTCCATTTAGTTAGCCCGCAATCGAGCGGACGACGTCTGTTGGCGATGATAGCGCCGTCTTTTGTGGATAGAGGCTATCATGTGGTCAGCACAACGGCTCATCCGGCCGTTACTCTGTTTTCTAGACGTGATTCACTAATTTCTCATTCAAGTAGCTTCTATTTTGTATTCACGAGACTTAATAGACCACGTTTTAGACCCACTGTTCGACAACAACAAAAATCTGGAAGGGCCGGGGATAGAACCCCGGATACCTGGATCTGTAGCCAGGAACACTGACCACAAAGGGCGTCTCTATCGGAATACGCCAAACTACACGATATGTGAATGAGGAATTCATGTAAGAGTAGTATTCCTTGGAGGATACCGCACACTTCACTAAATCTACCCCTAGAGAGACTCGACTCTTTTTGCAAATCGTCCCAGGTAGGGTCGCTTTAGGACCGAGAGAGGTATAAAGCATTCCGTGAAGCCGTCCTGTGTGACTGAGTGCTTGGCTTTATATGCGGATATCTACTTTACGAGCCACCTGTTGCGTCTACCAACCTCTCCCCCTCGACCTCCTGAACACTCCACACAATCACCCCCCTCCCGAACCCCTCTTCCTAACCCTCACTCGGCACAACANCTGTGCTGGTAAATTGAGCGGCTTGTCAACAGGGAAATACCCCTTCTCTCCCCCTTCGTCTCTCAGCGAGAAATGCTGTCCCGTGGAGTATATGTCGACTGGATCACGCTGCAGTAGCTCTTGTAGTCACTGTGGTGGAAAGAGGAACTACACAGAATAAAGAGGTTAAATTGACTATTAGTTTATTTATTATTTTTAAATATTTGAGAGTATTTTGAAAGCACTTTTTTTTAAACTGACCTACTAAATCAGAACAAGTCTTTTTTTAATTTAACTATTACAGACACAACAACTGGTCCTCCTGCTGTTAATTAATCACAATCAATAAAGGGAGCCCCTAAACTTAAGTTATGATAAATATTTCAGTGATGCCGGAAATAGAACTCATGAACAGTAGGCAGATACGCTACCTACTAAGCTA
Organism: Timema poppense; assembly: GCA_902141375.1. Lineage (NCBI taxonomy): Eukaryota > Metazoa > Arthropoda > Insecta > Phasmatodea > Timematidae > Timema > Timema poppense. Next base: position 127,750 of record CABFOV010000735.1, read on the forward strand.
ATGTGTTAGGCAAGTAATTTTTTTGTATCTTACTAATGGTTCCGAGATTTAGGTATTTTAATTGAACTAGTTGGGCAGGAGTGCACCTGCATACGCATGGGTACAGAGTGGGGGAATAAGCTATGAAAATCCAATTATTAGTAAACTGGGCCGCGATCCGACCCTCCCCCCTGTCACCGGCGGCCAACTAGAAAATTGAGAGTAAAACGCTTCAATACCTAAAACATTAGGATAGTTAATATTTCATAAATTACTACCACTATAAACACATTTTAAAACCGCATTGTCGTTAGAATAGTCTAAGGCGTCACTCTCGCAATAAACTAGCACTGCCGATGATTGAGAGATCGGGGACCAAATCCCGGTTTACGGAATGTGGTTTATCCTAAATCGGTTTCCACTCTCCCTCCCCGAAAATGCGGTTCTACATCTACATTCAACCTTCCTCATCCCTAACACATTAGCGTAATCAGTTAATTGGCGCACAGCCTGAACGGGTAGTAAGATAAGATGCTAAAATACATTTTAATTAGTGTGTTAGCTACTAGCGACTTTTAATAGTTAATCCAAACAATAGAGCTTAAGACCGAGGCTATGAAGTTATTTATAGTTACAACAGTTCTTAGATAAATAATCTCGGCCTTTAGTAAAACGCGTCGACATTTCCATGGATAAATAAGGAACGGTAAACCCCCTATGGCTTAAATAATAGCCTCAGTGCTTAAGTTCATGTCTGATTCTTAAACAAGAGCCAAGTAGATTAATAACAACGCTCACCCTAACATTATGATTCAAGTAACAATGACAGAAGATTAAACGCACTGTATTTAAATTAAAAACATTATCTAAAAATGTATCTGCAATGCTTGCCCCCTTTTAAACTAGCTTACACGCTTACCTGATATGTCAAGCGTGTAGTATGCTCCTCTCATTAGGCGTTTCTAATTTTGTGGTATAATCGGGTCGTATGGTTGGAAAAAACCTGCATCTTATGGTTCAAAAAGTCATTAAACTCTCTACTTTAATACGTTTTAAGTTTTTCATCCGTTTCTTTGGAATTTTTTTTGACACCTTGTCTTATTACCTGTTTATGTTATACGAATATGTACTATTTACGCTAATGAGCTAGGTAACAGGAAGGTTGAATTTATAAGAAGTGTACTCGAATTTGCGTGGAGATATATATATATAGAGAGAGAGAGAGTAGAGAACCATTCAGGAAAAACCACCCTCACTACACCTGACTAGGATTCGAGCCCCGATCTCCCTGTCATCGGCATTCTAGTCTACTGCGAGAGTGACACCTTAGACCATGTGGCCACCAAAGCAGGTGACAAATGATGTTAATTTAACAGATTTAAAGTAAAAATAATATAAAAACTTTTATTAGTGTTGGCTACTTTATATGTATTTTTAATATGTAATTTTAAAAGTTTCCTCATATGTTATTATTATTATTATTATCATCACCGCGTCTTACTACCCGTTCGGGTTATACGCACTTAAGCTAATGTGTAATGGTAGGGTGATTGTGAGATGAAATGGAGGACCTACAGTTTAACGTGGAATCCGAACCACGGTGGAGGCCTGGCATTCCCCACATTCACCAGATGTCTTGTCAGAGGTGAAGGAAGGGTTTGGTAATCAGATTCCTCATATGTTGATTCTACTACGTTTGCGATTCGTTAAATTCTTAGGATTCGTAATTAATTTATATAGTTTGTTCTTAGGTAGGAAATTGTCAAGGATTAGCTAAAACTATTAACCATTATAAATTATTTATTAGCCTATATTAGGTATTTCCTCAATCTTACAATTAAATGGGCATGTATATAAACAATAGAGTATATATGTCACCGTTAAAGTAATAAATTAGTTATTATTCATAATGACCATCTATTTTCCAAAGTAAATGATATTAGTGGTTAATGTGATTAAATACATGCAGTTTATTATATTAACCGGTTATTTTACTTAACAACAAAACCTGTTTGGCTGAAGTGAAAAATTATAATTTCTTTAGGTTAGGTTAGGTTAGGTTAGGTTAGGTTAGGTTAGGTTAAATGAACAGATTCCATATCAAGATACCACCACGTGTACGCTCTTAATAAAAGATGGACCTCAAATGATACGCTCAACAAATGCCACGCAAGACTCAGACAGGTTCAAACTTGCACAAACGTGAGATTTATTACTTTAACGACCCGCCTCGGTGGCGTAGTTGGCTAACACGCTAGTCGTGTTGAGCTCGACTGCCGAGGACGGGAAGATCGAGGTTCGAATCTCGGTCGGGTGAACTGAGGGTGGTTTTTCCTAAATGGTTTTCCACTCTCCCTCCACGCAAATGCGGGTTCACTTTTTTTAATTCAACCTTCCCAATTCCTAATCCATTAGCGTAATTAGTACTTAAAGCGTATAACCCGAACGGGTAGTAAGACGCGGTGCTAAATATATATATTTAATATATTACTTTAACCAGAGGGTGCTGGTTATTATACATAATACATGTTAATGTGAATAATTTGACTAAACAGTACGAATTTATCACATTCACCAGAACTGTTGGTTACTATACATAACATCCGGTGATGTGTATATTAGCCTGATTTATCGAATATATATATGTATATATACTCGTATATACTATAGAGCTAAAATCCTAATATATATATATATATATATATATATAAATATATATATTCATTTGGATGCCAAATCGCTATCAAATAACATTTAATATAGTAAAAAGTTATTTAAGTTGACCTCAAAAAATGTTTGTATTTTCTAAAATGGTGATTCCTACCAAAATCCTAGGATATATACTAACTTTTTAATATATTAAAAGTGATTTGATAGCTATTGATATTTTCTATAAAAATTAACAACTACAGAGCACATGACTTGAAGTGTGACTATATGAAATTAGATCTATTAAATTTTTTAGTTATCAAATAATGCCCTTCCTCTAGAAATTGGAATATACCAAAGCTACACATTATATGTTTAGTGAGATGGGATCTTAGTTATCTACCATCTACCAACACGGGTCTTCATTAAATATTTATATTGAAGCCTAATATTTTCACAGCCAAAATTAAGAGTGACTAAAATAACTCTTCAAGACATGATGTATATATTGTTAAAGAGAAAAATATGAACTTATTGTACAGTATTGTGATACGTTAACCTCATCTGAAGGCAGTATAGTCATAATACGATAGACAAAATGAGTTTAGATAGTTTGCTTATTCGAATACAGGTAAGCATAATATTGATGTAACCTGGAGTCTTCATTAGGAAAAGTGAAATTAAAACTAAGGAAAACAAATTTTTTCACTCCGATACCTAAGCTCAGTCGGTAGTGCGTCTGTTTAGTGAGTTAAGGGGTCCGGGTTCAATTCCCAGCCCGACTGAAAAATCTTTCATTGGTGAAATGTGGGTTTTCCCTTTCACGGTGATGAATTAATGATAGAGGGTTGAATTTTGTATCTGTTCTAGATTTAAGTTACCGGTAGTTTGTAAGTAGCGTGCTGATATAATTACACATTAAATACCTCGAATGAATAATTAACAATTAACAATATTAAATAAATATATATATATAGAGCCTAAATTTAAAAAAATTATTTAAACATTAGCTAACTGATACAGGTTTCGATACTGTCACGTGATAAATGAAGGAAAAGGGCATTTGATATTATTTCTGACTAGAACGTTGTGTATCGTGCTCATTCGCCCGTGGGCTCTTAAACTAATATACCGTTGTTTTCCTCCATACTAAGACGTGCATATACTATTTTTAAATTAAACGTCATTCTGATTAAATCTACAATAACTATTTTTACAGCTCTTACATTTAATTAATTTTTTATCGCCTCGTTTTACTATATTTTCATTCTACGTGCATGTATAATAATTACTCTAGTGTGGTAGCTATGTGGACGGAAGCATTTTAGAAGTAATCTACTAGCATTCGCGTGGAAGGAGAGTAAGAAATCATTTAGGGAAAAAACCTTCAGTATACCCAACCAGGATTCGAACCCCTGTCTCCCCATCATCATCAGGCCAGTCTAACACGAGAGTGATACCTTAGACTATTCGACCACTGAAACGGGTAGTTTAAAATTAAATAAACACATCAACCCTTGCGAACTGTTCATATACACGTACATAAGGTTTCAATCCTAAGGGCTAATCAATTACTCACCCTTCTCGCCTTTTACCACATCATAATAGCTTGCGGTTTGAAGTTTCCGCGTCACTTACACGGTTGTTCCTCCCAGTTTATACGTATTTCAATTAATCATTCCTGTGTAGCTGCTGATCCGCTAGCACACCCCTCCCCGTCAGACGCAAATAACTCAGCACTTTGGCTTCCACCAAACTGACAAGGCAGTTAGATAGATAACCGCACCAGGGCCCCCGTAGGCCCGACTCTTGTTACCTCGCGATGTTTGTTGTTATCAACTGTAAGGGTGGAGAAGAGGGGGAGGGAGGTTGTGAGGGTTGTTCTCAAGGATTACGTCTCTTGATATGATGCTTTATTGCCTTGTCATGTTTTGTTGTATTATTGATAGAGTTAGCTAGTGTATTAGCATCTCTCACACCTGGGATGATTGCGCGCGCGTGTGTGTGTTCTGTTATTCGTTGACATGGTGGGGATCGTGAAAGATTAACTTAAAAAAAAATTATCTAGAGAATGTCTGACGTGTTTGGTGAGATCCATATATAAGTTTTATTTTTAAGGGCTTTGTTAGAATGTGTAAGGAGTTGTTGTTAAGGTCAAATTTTTTTAAACGTAAAGTCGAAGAGAAACTTGAAACATACTAAGCAAAGCTAAAGTAGAAGATTGGACTTATGTTGTTGTCACATAGCATTACTTTTCGTTTTTAAAGTATCCATTAAATGCATTTAGCTAAAGAAAAAGTCTTGGAAAGAAGTTTACCTCGGTGGTCTTGGGGTAAAGTGCTCGCTTCAAGACCCGATGTTCATGTGTCGACGGATTCTTCTTGAGCTATAAAAATTCGTAGCACAACTTCCTTCAGAGGGGAAGTAAAGCCGTCAGTCCCATGTCGATTGTGGTATGTAAAAGAACCCTAGGTGGTATGGGAAAATACCTTTCTCGATGAAATTGGTAGGCCTTTTCGCTCTCGCTCATAAAAATCATCGTGTGCTGAAACCATCAGTTAAAAAGATGCACGTTAAATACCTCAAATAAATTAAATGTATTTAGAGAGAGGAATCAAAACAAAGCACACCATATTATTTTATGTTGACATATCTGAATGTATTAGTATTTGTTTTTATTCTGCATCAAAAGTGCGTTTGTAAATTTATCATAGATAATTTCGACGAAGAATAGCAACACACAGGCTGCAAATCATTGTAATTACGCCACTGGAAGGAACCACAATCCAACTAACTTGATGAAAAATGACACCTAGACACGGGAATCTAATCTGGGGCCTTTGACTTGGCGTGCCAACGCTCTTACACTGAGCTACCCAGGATTTATCCTATGCTCAGGATCATTCTTAACATACCTAGTTTAAAAGGCTGAGTCTGGGATGGGCGTGTGTAAATCGTCAGCTACATATGAAGGACCAATAGTCGCGGGGGCTATCAGATACCACAGCTATCTGTGACTCGAGAGGGCTGTTATGCACATCACAGATTACATTAATTTGGTTCATATGTATCTGACAATCTCCACACGTCCATCTCTCTGGCTTAAGCTATGATTGAAGAATTACCCTGAGCATGAGACGAATCCTGGAAAGTTCAGTGGTAGAGCATTGGTGTGCTAAGCCAACGTTCCGGGTTAAATTCCCGGGTCCATGTGCTATTTTTCAACTAATTTAAATTAATTTCAACGAGCTATAGTGTCAAGAACTAAATATTGGATGCATGTGTTATAAATTGAATGCAACATGCAATGAATGCCTTGTGGATACGGGGTATGTAGATGTGGAGTTTATTTCTTACGGACTACGGAAATTACGTATACGGAGTATGTAGAAGAGTCCTAAACCTTTCCGCAGAGGTGCGTGCAGCAGCTTAACAGTGGCAGTAAGAAGATCCGTAGGTAGAGCTGGAGAGCGGGTATTAGCATAGAAACGGCGTGAGAGGGTGATGGAGCCATGTCACAAGGTGGCCGTGAATCAGGCTTCCCAGAAGACGTATCCATAATCAGGAGTGCCAACCTAGCACCTCGAATACAGTCAGTTCACAAAGTTAACAACCCTTCTAGGCTTTAAAAGTGCTGAAGAATGCTGCTTTCACCATAAGCAAACCCTAAGTATTGGTTAAAAAAAAAGTTAAACAAAAATATACAGTGATATACATATAGTCCAATTTTAATAGGAAGAGCCTTATTTGATAGCTATAAAAGTTACTAGATCTACTTTTACGTATTAATACGTCAAGTCATGTTATCTGCAGCTGTCACTTTTGAAAGATGTTATCTAAACCTATAGCAAACAATAATAATAGGATACAATTATATCAATATTGATCAAGAAAAACTATGTTTGAATTTTTTGTAAGGCTATTTCTACGAAAACGATATTGTATAAAGCAGGGGTTTCCAACCTTTTTCAGAGTGCGACCCCAATTTTTGCCACTGAGATCGTCGCGACCCCTTGCATTTGAATCCTAGATTTTTAATTGATATGAAATGATCATATAAATCTAATCAAAGGTATCACTAACTTTTAATAGACAACTAAATAAGCAAAGTGTGCTATAGCGTAAACAAAGTCAAAAGAAACTAAACATCAACTGTACAGTTAGTGGAATTTTTGAGCCTGCATTGATGCATACAATTTATTAAACCTTGGCACTAGTGAATAAATAGCCAATCCGAGATTCAGATCTACGTTAAACCGATTCCTATATTTAGTTTTAAGGGCAGCCACAGCAGAAAACAATCCATATCCCTGCATTGAAGTGTTTAAAATATTAAGTCTTTCATATGTGTCAGCAAGATGGGCTAGTTTGCAGAAGAAACTGTTCTCATTGATCTAATTTTTTATTCCCGGGATAGTCACTGTCTTTGAGGTAAAGACTAATTTCATTCTTCAGTTCAAACACCCTTACAAGTACTTTCCCACGTGACAACCAGCCTGAGGCAGAGTAGTATAGGAAAGCGCTGTGTTCAGCCCCTGTTCCCTCGCATAAAGCAGCAAACAAGCATGAGCCAGTTGGTAATTTCTTAATGTAGTTCACTATTTTAATGATGGGAATAAATACAACGTTTAGTTCTGTACTCACGTTTTTTGATGCAAGTGACTCCTTGTGGATTACACAGTGAGTCCAGATATAGTTGAGAACCCTTTCACGGGAGCTTGTAAGCTACTCCTTTCTCCAGGCATAGCAGAAGCACCATCACTGCACATCCCAACACAATTTTACCACTTCATCTCACTTGCTGTCAAAAACTCATCTAGAATCTTGAAAAGGCCCTCAACACTGGCTCTTCCCCGAATTGGCTTGCAGAACAATAGATCCTCTTTGACAGAGTTTTATTGATGTATTGAACATAAGCTATAAGGTGGGCATCCTTCACTGGGTCAGTGGCTTCGTCAACCTATATTGCAAATTATGACAATTTATAAGCTTCGGTCAGCCGTTCTTGTATGTCTTGCGCCATGTCGGATAGCCGTCTTCCCAATGTGTTAACTGTGTCGGTAAACATGCAGTCTTGAGTAAGATAACCAAAATATTTTGTTTTTATTTGGACCCTCAGGTTGGAAATCACTGGTATAAAGGCTTGATGGCTGTTTTCATAATTAGATACCCTCAAGTTTTTAAGAGAATACAGTTGTTTAATAAAAAAAAAACACGTTGTAATATGCATACATAAAATTATATACCAAGCAAAGAAGACATTTGCCATTTATAGTTTGTTAATATTAGCACATTAAACTGGGTGCCACTAGTAGTAAGGAGCGTCAAGGCTGGTGCAGAGAAAATGTCCTCTTGAGAAAAATAGGAATGAACAAATTAAAGCACGCCCACTACAGGCAAGCACCGTTACCAGAGAGTTCGACGTGTTGCCTCGCGTTTCCTTGCCACCCCTTGCTATGTTGGGCGGAAGTTCGAAGAAATAAGGTGGGGGTAATATTTGATTCGGACCATTCCGAATGTCATCGAGAGGGCTCGGGTATCTTGCTTCAGGTTGAATGGCTTCATTGAATTTGGTATCTTATTTCGACAGTAGGATCAATCAGATTCAAGCACGCGTAAAATATTTCTTGAGACATTCTAAAGTATTTTATAAATTTCTTTTTCTCTCAAGAGGTCTGGGAAAAGGTTATGATGCTCACCAAACACAGCTCTTTTAGGGTTGATCTCATGGACCAACATTCTAACCTCTCGTGCTTCCTACTCTTAAGATAAATATTTAATCATTAGATTCACTGTCAGATACTCACCACATTAGAATTGGTAATGTCACGGGGACAAAGAAATAAGCATGAACGTCATTTGAATCCATGTCTTGCTGCGCCTTGCCACGTCAAGTGGCCGAGCACCCACTGCATAGTGGTTTACCATACCTTTCCGCCTCATGTATCTAGTGAGCGTCCAGCTTAATAGGTGTATTTTTTAATCCCACCACGTCATTCTTTTAGTCCTGACTTTCTTTACACTTTCCTTATATATCTTGACTCACCATCTTATTTCTTTTAGGATGAGTCCTTAATTCCTATCTGTCCATTTAAATATGTTCTACTTTTTCTTTGTTTCCATTTTTTTAAATTCCAAGGTTACGGTATGTGGCTCCTTATAACTATTCCTAAACTAATCCAATTCTAGCTACACTTAAAACTAATGCATTTGGGGATAACACACGTTGTCCTTGTGGTCCTGTAGATTGTTTGTTTCCTTTTGCTGCACTGGATAGCTGTGCGGTAGCCGCCCTTTCAAACCAGCTAATGGATCAGGTGCCCGACAGTTCCGACCCTAAGCCACCATTTGCTCCCAAATGAGGCAGGACCTTATACATCTTAGGGCTGCTCCCACCATCTATTATTACTTCCTTTTTACCTTATGTTTTCCTTTCAGAAAGTAAGGCCACATACCGAAATCAGAGGCAAGATTGCCTTTGAAACTCCGGAATCCGGCCCTCTTCTTTTGAAAGACATATCAAGACTACACGGAGATTGGTCCATATTTTTAGTTGGTTGCATCCCTTCCTTTTAGTGTTGGTCGTTCATAGTATAAGTTTTGTCCGCCATTCTACTTTTCACGTTCCTATGTCTAGTTTTTTGTCCCAATCATAGTCTTCGTCATTCGAACTGTTATTATCAGTGTCTCTCCTGTTTCTTCTTTGCTGATATCGTCTCTAAGTTTCGCTTCTTTTAGTCTGTCATGATGTCTTATTTCTCCTTTATTAATATTAATGTTGTGACTTCATTGAAGAGCTTCCACACGACGCCATCTCTTAGTATACTGTATTTATTTATTTTATTTATCCATCCTGACCTATCTATCTTAAGACCCAGACTGTAATTCAGGACCTACTAGTACTTACAATATTTCGCCTACACCTGCTGATTAATCCAAATTTTAAAAACAATAATAACTTGGTCTAGGATTTTGATGACCTAAAAATTGCTATAATATGCCCTATTAAAAATGCATTTATGACCCAAAAAAAGTTTAAAAAATACTCTCTAAAACTAAAAAAATGACAAAAAAAGTTTCCCTTGCTAAAAACAAGTCCTATAAGAGAGAGAAAAATATTAATATGTAATTTAACGTTCCATTTCTGTGCCAAACTGAAAGTTTTAATTTTGTCAATAAAAAATAGTCAGTATAAAATAAAACAAGGAAAAGAAATAACAATTCAACTTACATTTTCTGACAGTTTAACTATTTGACATGTCAAACTTAGAGTGTTTATTTCAACAGTCCAGAATTGCAATGCACAGCAAAAACCAATAGCAGATTTTCAAAAGAGATGATTTTCTATTATCTGCTAACAAAGATTTAAACATAGAAAAGCTCCTTAACACTTCTACTGACACCACAGGAGCATATTTGAAATAAACTAAGTCACTTCATTCAAAGTCTGGGGAAATTTCACCGAAGGGAAAGAAAGTTGTGAATGAACTAAATAGCACTGCTGACTTCTCCAAGGAAGTAATGGCACTTAGGCAGAAACCCAAAATTTGACTTTAGGAAGGAAAACTTATTTGCAATTTCAGGATCATAGAGAAGTTCCTGCACAACTTTAATTGAGGTCGCTTCATTGCTGTAAGTGAGTCGATGATCTTTTTCACAACTTGGAAGTTCTCACAGTAACAGTTGCATACTTCAATCCAAGTCCCCCACCTGGTTAAAATAGGAGCCGGTGGGAAAGGAACGTTTGGGGCCTCCGATTTTAATTATGCCACTCGAGATGGTGCCTTCGGAAAAAAAAAACTTTCTTCGCGCACCCAATCATCTGGTCAACTTCAATGAATTGCCCTTGTATCTCTTCAGCAACTCTATGAAAGGCATGTGTTAGACATGTTTGGTTCACCATTTTTGAGTACAGTGCTTTAATTTAAGGTGGAGCATCAGTCACGAAGAGAAGGAAATTGTCATGTCGGATGCCATCAGGCCATATTAAACTCAAGTACCTAGCAAAGAGTTCACTTATCGTAGAAAAAATTACTTTTTCTAAATTTTCACGTTTATGAGAAAATGTTTATCATGCCCATCTTCTTCCATCGAACCTACCACTACGTTAGCTATAGCTAGAGAGTCAATTGTCTCTTCCATAAACACCCATATTTTCTTTTCCACTACTTTTTCCCATATCTTCTTCATGGTCTTTTCATAGCAACGGCTGACATAATTTTTTCTTTGTGTGTAGGAGTTTGGCAAATATTTCCCCGTGTGCTTTTCTAAAAATCCGCGCAATTTCGGATTGTTAACTTTGCTCAAGATAATATCAGCACAAATGAAGGATTCGCACAGTTCTTCGTAAAATGCAGAATGTTTTGAAGACTCGCTGATTTGGCCAAGGTGCATCTAATTTAGTTTTTTCTCATCCTGGAATCTCTGAAGACCTCGTTTGTGTTTTTCTCTCTTGTTATGCTGCTGCACAGTCAATTTCTTTTCCACAGCAACTCTCACGCAACAGTGTTTGCAATATAGTATCTGTCCATAGGTATAGAATACGTTTTAGCCATATTCATAAAAAATATTTAATTTATGTGGGGAACTTTCTTTCACTGTAGGCATGTTATGTTAAATGTTGAAATTCACATTAACAACACGTGCAACTTCCGAAAAATTTAGAGAGACAATGAGCCCCCGCTATCTGGAAAACTTACTCAGACTGGTTTATACGAGTTCATTTACAGCCCGAGGATGTTGCTTCCTCCGTCTAAAGGGATGTTGTCTTTAGGTTGACTAACTTCCTAGCTGTTAATTCAGCTCACTCCGGTTCTTCAGCGGCTTTCACTACTGGAATCCAGAGGGCGCCTACCCTCATTTGGACTCGAGGTAACCATGAGTTCCTCATCTCGTTCTACTCTGACATCCAGAAAAATCTATGTCTTATGACCTCAAAAGTTTTTGTGCCAGTTTTGTAGCATATTCTGATTCTGATTCAAACGTCAAGTCATTTCTTTCTATAGTAGCACTGTCGTCCCTGGTCTCATTTCCTTGTATATCATTCACTATTGTCCTGTCTTGTTTATCTCCTAGTATTTATATTAGTTATATCAGTATGCTGTAGATACGTCTTTGGAGCACTTCCTGTTGCTGTTTCCGCAGATGGTATGTGATTCCGCATTCCCATACAGCGTGCTCTGATGTCGCCACCTTTCTGCAGTCACATGCACTTGTATTTCTTAGTCCTTTGTCGTATATAAATGCCTTGTGTAGATAGGCCATATTCCGTGATATAGTGGACAGGTACCTGGGTGGGTTTCAGGCGTCCAAGTCACTCCTGGATACTTGAGAGTAAATTAAAAGTTATCCTGCCTTTAGTGCTTCTCGCTCAGTTATCTTGCCACTACTCGAACATGAATCTTTTGATCTCTGCTGACGTAGCCACTATGATTCTGGTGATCCCTTCTACTTTCCGGATGTCCACTTTCCTCAGCCAATATTCGGCGCTCCCGACACAGATTTATCTGATTGCCAAACCCTTCCTTCACCTCTAACAAGACGTGTATTAATCACAACTTGGGAATGTGTGTAATGCCAGGCCACCACCGTGGTTTGGATCCCACGTTAAACTTAAGGTCCAACATTTCTTCTCACAATCACCCTACCATTACACATTAAAGTAAGTACGTATAACCCTAACGGGTAGTAAGACGTGGAGCTAATAATAATAATAATAATAATACTAGACACCTTTACGTCTAACTTCTAGATCCAACGGGAAGATCCCTAGTATGACGCTTAGTAAATCCGTTAACGTTGTCGAGTATGCTCAGAGAACCTCAGAAGTATGCCACCCTTATGAAGACTCATGAGGATCCCGGTATTTTAAATTTGAGTCCATGCTCCCAAACGCTTGATCTGAAGCCCACTAATGAAACAAGAATGGCCTCTTGATAGTTTTTGATATCCATATAGCGAGATTAAACCTCCTGTACCCTATGATTATTAGTTTGTTCATCACTCGCTTGGCCTTTCCACATACTTTTGTTATGTGGGCATTGAAGCTTAGCTTTTTGTCTAACGTCACACAAGGTATCTAATAATTTTGCTCCGGTTTAAGTTCTGGAAGTCTATCTGCAGGATAAGATTTCTTCTGAGAACACACCTGAATTGCAAATAGGTGGTCTTGGCTGGTGCTAGTTTCAGCTTCACCCTTTTACACCAAGTATCTAGACCTTCTATTACCCGAATAGCCTTGGTTTCCAGCTCTAGCTTAGAATATCCTGGAACTATAACCAACAGGTCGTACTCAAAGCCCACCAAACCCACCATTTCAGGGAATGACTCAATTTCCTGCAAACCAGGATCTAGTTCCACATCCTAAAATACATATCTCTCTACTAACCAATGAGGACACCCCTTGATTAGCTTCTAGCTCAGAGATAGTCTCAGAGATCTCAATGTGGCGTATCTTTCACGACTGCTATCTAGGAAATTGTGATACATTAATCTAGGACATATAATTTCCCACAATTTCTTAAACAGGCCTGGCCACCATTAGTCAAAGGCTCCAGAGATGTCTGCAAAAATCCCGACCATGTATTTGGCTCTTGAATCTTTTATTAGTTTCTTAGCCATGGATATAACGTCTTCGTGGACTTTCCCTACCTAAAACCATAGTTGCATTCCTACCATCTCTCGGTGTTTCTGCAGTCTTGTATTATCGATGTAGCATTAGCAACAACATGACATAATGAAATTGAATATAACATTCGACAGAAGTTAAGTTGAAATACAATTGATTATGTAAATCTAAGACATTTATAAAAAAACAGTAATTAAAAAATGGTAAGGTTAAGGTATATTAATTATGTAGAAGTTTTGAAGTTGTCAAGTATTAAGTATTAACAAGGTGATATTAGTTTGTAATAAAAAGTTTGACATACCTTTTCTAATATAGTTTTGTTCCCTTATTATTATTGAATACAATGAAAATTCATCGTTGGTCTTGAACGACTATGTGTTTAGACGTTTCGCCATCATCAGGTCTTAAGAATGGAATTGAGGTGTTGTTTCAAAAATTTACATAGTGATAAAGCTAAATTTATGGAACAACACCATTCAATTCCATTCTTAAAACCTGATGATGGTTAAACATCGAAACATGTAGTCGTCCAAGACCATCGATGAATTTTCATCGCATTTACTAAGGAGAAGGGATCAAAATTATATCATAAAAGGTATGTCAAACTTTTTATTGTAAACTAATATCACCTTGTTCACACGTGATACTTGACAAATTCAAAACTTCTACGTCATTAACATACCTTAAACTTTCAATTTCTGTACTACCGTTTTTTCTATTAATGTCTTAGATTTACAGAGTCAATTGCATTTTAACATAACTTCTGTTGAAAGTTTCATTCAATTTCATTATAGATTGATGTTTCTAATGATACACTTGTATAATTTATCTACAATAAATATATATTAAATGTTATAATATACTAATTTACTCAACCTTATGTCATCTAATCTTTTCGAGTAAAGATTTTTTTGCAAAATATTTCCTAATACAACCTAAGTTTATTTCCTTATATTTGTAATTTAATCTCTCCTTGCTACAAATAACTATGCATATTATTAAAAATAATAAGGTTTTTTTTTTGTTTTTTTTCAAAAATGTTTCGATAGATGATTTTCCTTTACTTGCACCTTCTGAACCGACTGATTTTATAATCATATGACTTATAAACTAATTTATATCTAAGAACAGACACAACACTCGAGCCCTCGGCCATTCATATCTGTAATAGAAGAAACCAAATATATATACTTTTCGGCCATGCCGGGAATCAAATCTGGACCCCTATCTCAGTGAGCAAACACACTACCGACTGGGATAAGTTGTCAATCAACAACAAATACAATTATATTTAATAAAACTTGCACCCGTATAAAGAGAGATGAACAAATTGTCAACCTTATCCAACTAAAAACCTTCCTAAAGGAGAAAAGAAGGAAAAAAACTACTTTTAAAGAAGAAATAAAAAGTCTCACGAATAAAATTAAGTAATGTAGGAAAAAAAGAAAACGTGCTAACTGATGAAATGAAAAGCTTGGAACGTTAAATTTCGAGTTAGCAAATAAAAAAAAAGGAGAGAATTTTTCAAAGAAAAAAAATAGTGGGGAAGGACGAGGAGATGGAAAGCAATGAAAAACTTTTCTTCACATAAATGTTGAGTGACAAACTTTGGTTATATGTGACAAGAAGTGACGAGAGAACTTTTATTCTTTAAGAGAAGCAGTTTTTTAGAAGGTGTGTGTGTGTGTGTGTGTGTGTGTGTGTGTGTGTGTGTGTGTGTGTGTCTTAGCT